>JAOWBC010000383.1:1634106-1653266 GCA_028566105.1 Hypoplectrus providencianus | reverse complement strand
CCCATTTTGGATTTCTGCTTCAGTAAATGTATACATCACTCTCTCTCTCTCTCTCTCTCTCTCTCTCTCTCTCTCTCTCTCTCTCTCTCTGTCTCTCTCTCGCTTTCTCTGGAGTTTAGATGTGTTTACTGTTTCTTTCACCAAATTTGTGAAGAATTTATCCAGGAAATCCAGAAGATGTAACATGTTTTCACCTGTGCACCATCGTACTAACTTTTTGTGATAATGTATCTATTTTAGCCTTTAATAAATTATACAATGGTACAAAGCTATGGTATTAAACAACTGCCTTTTCGTAGCCCACAGTGAGTTAAGGCAGGCAAGGTCAACTGGCGTATTGTATCCTAAACCCTGAATCATATTCTAAAAATTGGCCCTTATTTCTAAGCACATAACCTAAACCACAATCATGCAATGACCAAGTGTTCAGGATGAAAGGGTCCTCAGTATTCAGTGAGTCCTGCTTATTTATTTCAAGTAGATCAATATTCATCGCTTTAACAAACACAAAGTATCACAGTGTAACCATCAAGAAATCCATGTGGCATCCAACAATAATTCTGCATTACATACTGCATTAAAAATAAAGCACTTCTTGAGCGGAACAGAATTCTGCCAGTGAACATAATCCAGGCATCGAAGCACTGACTGCCTGGCAAAACAATCAGAAAATAAAACTAATTTTCCATTTCATTGTGGGTTTTATTCAAGGTTGTTACAGCTGCTGTGAGCCCTGAATGGCCCAGGAACAGGCTGAGAGTGGACCTGTCCATGGTGCTGAAATACTAAATAGTGCTCAGTGAAAGAGCATTAAGGGGCCTGTATACTCCATCTGAAGTGCTTGTCAGGTGGTTGAATGGCTTAAAAAACACCCCCCCTCTACCTCTCTTATGATGAAAACATGTCATACTACCCACTTCTTTTCAAGTATAACCTGAAGCCCTTTGTAAACACTGGTAGTGAAACCTGGTGCTGACCATGGTGCTGAAATTCTACCACATCCTACACCAAATTCAAAACCAAATCTGACTTTTTGGGGCTGATGTTTCATTTGATTCAATGAAAAATAAATAAATAAACAGACAAATTTGTCAGTAATATAAGAATCCATTAAAATTCCTGCAAAACTGAAATATGGGGGATTATCTTTTAACAGCCAGAACTAGACAGACAAAAAGAGAAATCAAAAGTGAATCATTGCACAGCTGGAGGCTCATACCAGTGTTCTTTGTGTATTAAGAAGAAGTTTATGTTTATTAAAGAACAAGTGCAACTGTGTGAACAACATATTTCACCAGAGGCTTTATCTGATTCACCTATTAGAGTAAAACCTTGCCGACACTGAGTTGGCCATATTGACCCTTTGTACTAAATATGGCTGTTAATGAGAGCATGTTGAAATATTGTTTTAAATCTTCACTATTTCACATAATTTCTCTCTAACAAAGCACATCAGAGGATGTTAGTGTGTGTTTCCGCTTCTTCCGCAGATTTTGCTGCAACAAGCAGCAGCTCTGAAGGTGCAAATCATGTAAACTGTAAAGGAGCTTTGATTCTTTTTGATTTTCAGTTTGTGTTAATGTTGAAGATACACACCCTTGTCATCATTTTACTGCGGGCTAATAATCACGCTGCGGTTCTCGGGGAAAATCAAAAAGCAGGAAAGTGCCTAAAGCAATCCTTCAAAAGGTTCAGTGTGTGTTACAGATCCAGCGCTAAGCTAACAGTTCTAGCAGCCCGTCCTTTTCCCAAGCGTGAACAGACATGTCTGTCCCCATGTGTGCTTGTTTTTTGCGTCTTAGTAATACATACACAGCCTTCGACCTCTTGCCTAGAAATCCCCTCACAGCTTTCCTGCACAATCACCCTTTACAATTTATCTTGACGTACTCTCAATCGCTCTTTCTTGTAGAATCCCCTGCGCTTAATTTAAACTGTCTCTTCTGTCCATTCCCTCTCAGCAGTAGTTTACTATCTGGAGTAAAAGAGGGAGATAGACTGTGGGCCTTAAATTATCCCCGCTCTACATTGGCTCTGAAGCCTCTGAAGCAGTGTGGGTGGACTGATTTTATGAGTGCGATGATGGTTTGACGTGCCGTAATCCTCTTTCACTGATCTCCCCTCGTCCATCTGCTCCATCTCCATCCCTCTTTTCCTCCCCTCTCTCTCGCCGCGCCATCTCTCCATCCAGACACACTTACAAAAGCGCACCCGCTCGCAGATGCACATACACAAAAAAAATAAATATATAAGCGTGCAGCTAAACACGTACTGTACATATGCGCAGCGTTCATCAGATTAGGTTTAGATGTTTGCTGCTGTCCCGTGGCGTCTCTGTAAAGTAATCGCAGGTCAGCAGAGCAGATTTCCATCCCCTCGCTCCCGCCATCATGGCCCCTGTTTCCTCAGATGTCTCCTTCACATCTCTTGCTGGAGCTGCTATTTGAAAGTAGACTTGATGTGTCTGTGCACTATTTTTTTTTTCTTTCTAACATCTTCAGAGATCGTATCACTTTGCCTTTTTTATGGGATAATCCTGCCCACTGCTGAATAAGAGCAATACAGTGGGAACATGTAATTTGTCTGACAAGTGGAACACTTGGGTTTTCTGGTTATATTTCTGGTGGTGTGGCAGGCACTCTTTTCATCCTAAACGACAGGCAAGCACATCCTCTTTCACCCTGCTTTAACCAGACTAGAGCCTGACTGATATGGGATTTTTTTAGGCCGATACTAATACCCTTTTTAAAGGGGAAAAAGTCACTTATCACAAGGGTGGTGGCCGATATAGTGAATTTTTTGAGCTAGAAAATTGAGCTTTTTAATGTGTATTGTGCACAAGTGATACTATGAACTTGTGTGTGGAAGGCTGCTTTCTCAAAGAAGTAACTGCATGTTTAACATTAATATATATTATACGTTATAGGTATTATATTGTGACCCAATACCAGAAACAAAAACTAAGGAAATTCACCCAAAGCATTGTTTTCTTTGTTTTAAAGCTGGAACTTTTTATAAACCGTAAATAAATCAGAATGCATATCGTTTGCTCGTCTCTGTGATGTAAATTCAATTTAAAATTCACTAAGATAGTACACTAAATGTTTAGCTTTTGTATTTATACACTGTGAATTGGATGCATTTTGTTTTTATTTAAGTTTACCACAGTGTCCCAGCTTTTTTGGAATCACAGTTGTAAAAGAAGTTTTCATCTCTTCGCAGTACATGCAAATAAAAAATGTGTGATGTGTCTGTGATAGGCAATATCAGCCAATAATATTGGCCAGCCTTGAAAATGAACCCACAGTGCCTTATTCAAACATGATGTGGTACACAGAAATAAATAGAAACTGAGGGCCGCTTCTCTAACACGCCTTGATTATTATTATGTTACAGCTTAAAGTAATTTTCTTTGAAGTTTTAATTTTGCTATCAACCGCCAGATGTATTTATTTTCTCAGACATATGTACATTCATAATAATTAATATTTCACGCATCGCTTCTGTTTGCTCTGATTTCCTCTGACCTGGATTGCATCTGAAATGACAAAAATATGTATGTGTTGGCAGAGAGTGCTCCGAAGCTTTTAGCACACTCGAGTTTGCTTCCTCACTCTCAGTTTCACACACTCTCTCCGCTCGCTCACCTTTGATGGTTCCTTTTTTCCCCTCTTTCTCTTAATCTTTTTTGTTTTCTCCTAGCTTTGTATCTTCCCTCTGTTTCTCTTCATCTTTCTCTCTCTTAGCCGCCCTCCTCACCATTTCCACTCCCCCTCCTCTTCGCTACCCCCCCCCTCTCTGTACTTGCCATAGCAGTGGGTGTACTAAGCAGGGATTAGGCGTGATTGAAGTGCTGACGTGAGAGTTCTTCCGCCGGGGCCTCTTATCCTCTGCAGTCCCCCAGAGAGACCTCTCATTGCTGGGCTTCACTAGCAGGTTGGGCCTGGCCTCTCCAAGGACTCCCCATGGAAATAGCCTCTCTTCATGCCTCCATGCCTTATCCCCAATAGCCTTAGTGCCTTTCCCTGATAGATGTGTGGCTTGGCCCTGATAGAGCTCTCTGCTTGGCAGACTCAAGCCTGGCTTTTCATATTTTCCTTTTTTTTTTTTTTTTTTTTTTTTTTTTTTAAGAGAGGGGTCCTTCCTGCTACTGTGTATCAAAGCCTGGACTTTTTTTTCTGAGAGGCCTTGCTCTCTTTTCCCATCTTCCTCCTCTCCCTGGTGACACTTTATTGGCGTCACAGGTTTCACCTGCTTCGCCTCATGCTTTAGGCGGGACAGCGTCCGTGGGGACTGGTGAACTTCCTCAGCTCACTTAGTTACTCCTCACACAGGTTTAACCCTTTGAACTCCACTTGTTTCAGGGTGCTTTTTGTTCCTGACACATTTGACTCACTCTAACTTGTTCTCTCTCATATAGACATCCTGCACTTTGTGGAATCAGCGCGATCATGGCCAAAAGCAGGAAGAACTCAAATAGATTTTTATTTACTCATATTTCCATACATCATTAACGTGTAATTTTATGATTTTTGATTATTATTTTTAAGTGGAATTTAATGGAATATTCTACACACAATTTTGTTTCTCACAAGTGCCAACATTATTGCTAATATTAGATATTAATGATAATAATAATAATGGTAATAATACATTTTGTACAGCCTCTCCTGTCTTCTCTCTGAACATCCTGCAGTTCTGACCAATTTTCACTGTCTTTTAAATATTTGTTTTTTTTCTTCTGTCTTTAGTTTTTACAGATTGTGTCAAGTACTGACAGAAAGTTGATCATCTGGTTGTAATATCTGTTTTCACAGTCGCCATCTATGTAAAACTGGGTATTCTTAAGGGTTTTTTTTTTTAAAGTCAGCATACATTTCAAACACGTAGGCAGGTTAAAAAAATCACCAGTTGAGTTTGCAGGGAGGTGTCCGGTTCATTCCCATCCGTGCGTTTTATGATTGAGCTTGAGAGGTCATAATGTTTTCCTTTCATGTAGCATATGCCCCTAACAAAAGTGAATACAAATTATAGAGCAAGCAGATGTCAAGGAGTCTTGGCTGGGTTTAGGGTGGTGTGGGGGGGTGGTGGGCTGTGCCAGTCACTTCCCACGACCTAAATCTTCATTACATTCTCATTCATCTTCCATCCGCTGCTGCACTGACGGTGATTAACACATAAAAGAGTGAGAGATGTGTGATATGGCATGCACTCAGCATATTGTGTGCTTTATATCCTCCTCCACTCCCCCCTCCACCTGACTTGGATTCTGCAAGAGAATTAGTCTTTGAAGTCAAGCTGTAGAAAAGAAAAGTGGGGAGTGAGAGAAAAAGACTACTATATGCAGAATGCAGTGTTGCCCTCAGGGGCTAACGGGAATATTCATGGCACCACTTGTTTCAAGTTTGTTGATTTAGCCAGTATTTGATTTTTCCTCTTTGCTTTGCTTTTCCTTGCCGTGTTTTTACACTGCTTGTGTTTGCTCAAGAAAACGATGTGATTACCTCTTTAGCCCCGAATAAGACCCTCTTCTTCATTGCCCTGCTGTGCAGGAATAAACTCAAATTACAATAAAAGTTTTTACACTTTCAGGCTCCGGCTATTCACTTCTGATTACTGATGCCAGTCCATCATTCTGTGAGAACAGATGTTTATGGGACGGTTTGGCCGATGTGAAAAATGGCAGTAGTAGGACCATTCTGTCCGTTGCATTAGATACCTGCCATGCATGAGGATGGTAAAGGCACTCATGCACACACACATACATTTGCACACATATGTTTGCATATGGCAAATGCACATGTTTACATACATTTATAAACGTATAATCTTCCCACACACATGCTTATGCTCCATATGCATGCATATGCCGGTTATAGCCAATGCACGATATACTTACATTTAATTCTGGAATGCTTCACTGTAACAAACGGTTGATGTGTTCAAGGTTTTCAGCCTGCAGTACATCTATTATGTGTTTGGTTTGCAGCTTCTGTAACCTTGTGTCCTTAATAACATCTTATAATAAAATTCATTCTTCAAATGCAATTACATTAGAGAAAAAGAACAGTGCAAAAAAAAAAAAAAAAACTCACTTAAATACTCTGCTCAGGGATCCAGGTTCACACAGCTTTTACCCCTTTCATGTCATCTCAGTACACTGCTCAGCCAATCAGAATAAAGTTATCCAAACATATGCAGGTATTCTCAATATAAAATACTTTTTTTTATGTATACAAACAAAGATCCAGGACATGTATAGAGTACAACTAATGTGGTGATAGTTCCTACATGCAGAGAAACTTCCCAGTCCTTCAAAAAATATGTAATGTTGTTTATTACTTTATTACTCACAAAATATATCCTAAAGATAATCAATATCAATGTCATCTTTGGATAGTACATGGACTGTTTAGTGGTTCAGAAGTCAGTGTCGTATGGAGGCAAATTTTGTCTCAGTGGTTCGTGCATTTTTGCCAAAACCCAGATTTTCTCTCTAAGAACAAAGGAGAAGTACAGATCATGTTCTTTCTTTTATTGAAACCCTTTTGCCTCAGCAGGCTGGGAGCAGTCAGGCTGCTCAGGGGGCCATGCAGCCTGTCTGGGTGGTGAGTGAGGGGACCTGGTGCAGGGCTGGACTAGGGAACAGCTTCTTTATTAGCCTCACTGATGAACAGGGAGGAGGTAAGCTGCAGAGACACTGCAGGACAGGCTGTCTGGGAATTTAGAAGTACTGTTTCTGAGAAGTTACCCTGCTGCAGAAGAATTAGCAGATGGGAAGCTGGTTTCCGCTTCAACCTTTTTGTCAAAGATCCATCTCTAGTTTTGAGGAGCCTCATTCTGATTGGGTGACTGGAACCAAACAATACCAATAGGCGCTGCTTTGACGGATGAAAAGGATACTCGCATACCTCTGGGTTGCTCACATACATGTAGCAATCCAGAGGGACCGTTTGACCATGAATCCAGCATGATGTGACTGCTGGATGAACCCCCTTGGCTCTATACTTATGTGGGCGTCTGTTAAATGCCAAATCATAGACCGTAACCGACTAATCGCAGCATTGTGTAGCTGTGAGGCCGACTTCTAAATGCCCTTTCCCTTCTCCTTCTAACTCCCCTCGCTGTTGATTCACAGGGCAGGAGGGAACGTATGGCACTTATTACAAGTTAATGGATCATAAATTGAAACTGAAAGTTCTGTAAAAGAGCTCCATTCATATGCACACGGAGCCGCAAACACACACGCGCTCCCACATAGAATTCTTCCGTAGCTCCAAACCTCGGTATTCTTCATTCGTTATGCCCAGCCGTCGCTTGGTTTGAGGTCATCTTTTATGAAATACTGGTTCAAATTTACGGCCTAATAAGTTTTTGAGCGTTTATGTGGTGTTCTGCCCTGCATGTCCTCCACTGTGAAGTGCAAAAATAGGAGTCAACCTCTGGAGTTTTTACTTAATGGACTACTGCAAAATGCCAGTTACTGTTTCTGCCAGTGAGGTCATCCTGTGGTGTGTGAGAGTGTCTGTGTGCAGTGAATGTGTGTCTTTGTTAGTGTATGAGTGACACATTTAATGTTTTTCTGTCCAAACCTCCAGAGATAGTTGAAAGCATAGAGTCTGCGTGGAGCATTGAGACACACAGTGCTTGGTTCCATCGTGTCCCCAATTTTCGGTCTTTGCTGTCTTCTGGAGTTCAGGGCCGAGTGTTATGAGTATATAGATATTTAACAGAATGATATGAAAATCTCTGTCTTATATATTTGCTGTATTTATTTTCCATCATTTGGATGAGACTTATATTGCAGATGGTTCTGATCCTAGTATGTGGGAGAGAAGCTGGAGTGAACCATAAAGGCGCTACTTCTCTTACAGAACGACCCACAAATAAGCTGTACCATGTGTTCATTTCATATCAACTTCTATTGAATTGATTTACCAGAAAATATGCCACGTATGAAAAATGTTGTTGTTGCAATATAAATTCCCTATGCAAGGCTAGAATTAGCTCATTGACTATCTGGAGTGCCTACCAACTCACAAACCATTTTTTTCTTTGGGCTGCCTGGTCATCAAAAACCAGGAGTCTAAAAGATACGGCTGCTGAAATTGAGCTTCTCAGAAGTGCAGCATAAGAAAAAACTATTTGTTCTTGTAGCATCCCAAAATATGAGCAGTAAAGTAGGGGCGATATGTTCTCTTTAGTGCACATGTTGATGCATTACATTAGAAAAGTTGAATTGATATGGAAAATGTGCACAAAAATGTTGCATTGATCTCTTGAGGTAGTTTTTGCCTTTGTTAAAAAAAAAAGCTGATGCATTTAATGGGATCTGGAAGCTTAGCGAACATTAACTTATATGACTGATCAGCTGTTTACATTTTGGGTATCCCTGGATAATATGCTAATTTGTTTCCAGACACTATGAAACATGGCCAGTACAGGCTGACATCAAAGACCAATAATATTTGCCAAATTAAACGCAATTCCTGAGGACCTTGTATGGTTGCCAGTTCTCAGCCTCTCCTTCCTCTAACTGTTTACTGGCTGATTACAGCCATGCTGAGCCTATAGCACCAATGACTGATGAAACTATGCTGTTGTTCATTCACTCAAAAGCAGTTGATGGAAACACTCCAAATTCACCTTTTATGTAACAGATCAAAACTCAAAAATGTAATTGATACAACACTGCTGTAAGTTGGCGCATTGTTTGCAGTCCAGGCTAAAATTAAAACAGATGCAGCGATCGGCTCAGATAGCTGCCTGGGTAACAGAAGCGTCCATTGTGGAGCCACTGGCTTCTAATTCCTCAGCCACATCAGATTAAATGTGTTGCTATGAATAATTACAAATCCGCCGTGTTCTCTCAGTCGCCTCTTCTCATCCCACCACTGCTCATTAATGTTTCAGATGTAGCACACTGTGGATAAAGTGTTCGACTAAATACCAAAGAACACACCAGATACACAAATGTGCAATAAACATGCATCACTAAGCTCAGTCTTTCCTCTAATGGCGATTTCATGAGCTCATAGTAATACTCTCGATGGGCCCTGTGAGGTTTAGCAACAGCACTTTATTGTTTTGTCTCTTTGTTTCTCCTTTTGTATTTTGTTTGTGTCCTCCTTCTTGGCCGGTACCCTCAGTGTAAATTAGCTCCTCTTCACTGGCTCCTCCACATAATTCCACTTAGACACTTAAATAAACTGTCATCATCATCATTGCCAACGCTATCCACTCACCCAAGTAATGAAACCACGGGCATGTGGTTATTTACCCAGAGTTCTCCCATCACATGGCCTTTGTGGCATGGCAGCCAATTAAAAGTCAGTGAAGTGGAGGAGGCGGTCAGGTATGACCCAGCAAAGGTCATAGAGTTGCAAGAAACTATTTAGGTAGAAATGACAGTAAAGGTTGCTCATATCCTGACTGGGCCCTAGTTTGAATCCAACATAGTCCTAACTTGTTGTTCAGCATCACAGCCTTCTCAATGCCACACACACACACACACACATAACCCTCTTACACCCGACCCACCTGGGCTGCAGCCCCTCGTCCATATGGAGCAGCCTCTGGTGGAGCGCAGCACTTGCATTCTTCACCAGCTCTGACTGGTCAAACACATATGGACATTCACACACTTATTCAGGCTCCAGAAATAGACATTTGGAGTGATAGCCTGCAGGGTGGAGCTGACCACTCTACCATACAGCCAGCTGTCACACAGGAATTGGCATTTACTGAGATTGGACCAAACACGCATATGACTGTTGCATGAGTTATACATTTCGTTGTCACTGATGTGTGTTGCTTCCTTTTCAGTGTGAGAGGAATGAGACATGCAGGACGAGAATGTTACCTGGACTAACCTCAAATTCAAATTGTCTTTACTTCTGATGTTAGGAAGTATATGCTATCATTATAAGGCAGTTGTTTGCATATTGATTTTTGGAATATATTGCAAAGCATTGTCAGTTTCAGAACCCTGGATGGCTTCTGACTGATGCACATCATGGCTCTGTATAGCCTTGAGTGTTTAAATGAAATGTGCTGTATTCAAACCCTCATGGTGTTGTTATTTACCAATTGGCGTCGACATTTGGAAGGACACGTTAGGTTAAAGGTGCTGCTTGAAATTCTAGCTGATAGTTTGATATTCACAGTATGGGTCAGGACTGGCTACACACAGCTTTCGCTTCGGATGTGACAAGCAACGTAGAGGTGGCTGAGCCGTCATGACAGCTTACAATGGCAATAACGCTCCCACTGGCAAGCTAATTTCTGCCGCCCTGCACTGTGCGCTACTTGGATTGGACTTCCAGCGGTGCTAATGTTGAGTGCCCGCTCATCAAAGATCATCAAGGGAGGGAGAGAGTCGAAGAAATAGGGAGCACTTAAGGTACTGGCTAAGAAAACAGAGAATAGTGGGGCTAATTTAGCCTGTGCTTAGCTAACGCTCACTACTCCTGTCCAAGTACCATGCAGTGAAGACTGGCGGCTCATCACCAGCGTCCAACTAGCCAAAATGCTAGGCTCACCAGTTTTCATGTCAGAACTTAAAGCTACTGGGTCCAGATTGCTAAAATTAGCAGTGACTCTTAATAGACACTACAGTTCATTCATATTATTTTGCTGAGTCATTGACAGCCCCAGCACATTTAACAATGACTTTCCTTTTCTCTATCCTTCAGAAAAGAGAAGGTTTAGTTAGCGTTAGCTGTCTCTCTGTTGTGAGCGACTCCTGGAGAGGGCAAATGACCCAACTGTCAAAACTCGCTGCAACACAGTCGTGTAACCTCAGCGCTCCATAAAGGCTGACAGCCAGCTGGAGAAATGCCAGGGCTGGTTGGCCATTGGAACTGAAGTGATATAATGAACTATTTTTAGTGCCAGCCCACACAGATATGGCATCAATCAAATTACCAGTAATGACATCATCTGCTGGCACCAAAAATCCCTGCCCTCTAGAGAGCACTAATGTATGGGAGCTACAGGAATACAGGTTGCTTCTTTGGCACATATATGTATATATATAATTATCATTTTAAGACATTAATACTAATTTGTTGGCAAAGGTGAGTTAAATTTCACATTAAAAAAATGCATTGTCATAACGCTAAAAAAAACTAAAAAATATATATTAAGGAAATTGCTTTAATTTCAGATTTATTTTGAGTCAAAGTCATCACGCGGAGTTCTAGAGCCAGCCTGAATTAGTTGATGTAATGTCCTCAGCACAATGGAAATAGGGCACATAAGTCCATGAGGTGTGTTATCCAACTAGCAGTAAGCCTTCTGGCGTTTGTTCCTCTCTCCTCGTATTTTGAAGGGTCCCAGTAGAGAGAGCGGGGTGAAATGGAGAGGAGTGTAAGTGGCGCGGGGAGAAAGTAACAAAGGGGATGCTTTTAGAGTACCAGGCCAAATAAAGGCACCTTTTCTCTATCTCATAAAGCAAAAGGCAGCGAGATGGAGTGAGTGTGACAGAGGGAAAGAGAGGGAAGGGAGAGGGGGAGACTGAGAGGTATGTGCTTGGAAAGAGGTAGATTTGTGAGGCTGAACATCAGTCTGTGCGCTCAGAAAGACTTGTCTTCACATCATCTATACTTAACAAAAAAATAGAAAGTCATACCACCCGACTTAAGTGTCTCTACGTCTGAGCCAGCGCCTGAGAGTATATTTTTCTCTCTTCCTCTCTCATTGTGATTTCTATTCTCATTTCTATTCTCTCTGACTTCTCCACACACACTCATCCTTTCAGTGTGATGATTTATCCCTTCATCTCCAGAGTGTCATTGAAGAGAGCCGCTTGCCTCTCCAGACTAATAACCGTCGCTGAGATGGAGAGGGGATAATGTTATTGACTTCCAAGCTAGACGGTAGCGCGTGTGTGTATATATGTGCGTGTGTGTGTGTGTGTGTGTGTGCGTGGGAAATTTCACATGGATCATTCTTTAGTTCATATACTATACCTGTGTCAGTATTTTATTCTAATGTATGTCACCACTTTTAATTTTGTAATAGTATACCCTTTTATTGTATCTTTTTACCTAAGGGATGTCAGTCAGTCAATTGTGGAGTTTAGAGGTCAGGAAGCTGAACCCCTGCTATTACATTCACTCATTGAAAAAGGAAGGAAAAGAAATGGATTTTTAGTGGGAGAAAGCAGGTCAACAGTAGATGCTGCATATAGATGGTGTACATCATCTGAAAGCTTTAAATCTGGACATTTATTTCAGATGCACTGGGTCAAGTTGTCTTTGTAAAAAAACGTTTATAAACCTTATGTTTGGCTAAGGATCTATTACTATTTTGAAAGTTTAAAATGTATCAGGGCCTAGAGCCCTATGATGGGAATATATGATGGCCATTCCTATAGTCATTTATGATTAATGAATTTTTCCACCAATTTTTTGGGTGATATAATTTTTACACTGACCTGCCAGGAATGGCAATCATTGTTGAAGACAAGAAAAATCTTGAATATTTGATAATATAATATTAAATACTGTTAACATTTGGAGGGTCTGTTTGTAGTTTTTTTTTTTTTCAGCAGTTAGATAGTGAGCCCTTCTGTTGTAGAACCTGCTGAAAAAAAACAGTTATTTTCAATACACAAAGGAAGCCATTCACCTTCTGAATCCCCTGGGTATCTAGTTAGCGGCTGTAAAGTTTCATGAGGCTGTGATTATCCTAGAGGTCACAGCAGGGGAATACTTCACTACAATGAAATGGCTCCTCTGGGGACTAACATCATCACACATGAATAAAACTGGGCTGCTGAATCCGCAGGAGTCAATATATACAATTGCTATACTGTTTAGGCACACTAGTGTGCAGGAATACACAAATACACCAATTTAAAAAAAAAATAGGTGAAAATAGCATATTTACACTGCTTACAACAACATGCATGTTATTGGCGCCGAATTAGGCTTGTTATAAATCCGTACGGGAAACCACAGAGCCAAATTTTATATATCTCAAGGTCAGTGCTTTCTGTTTTTCCCTCGCCAACATTCAGCCCAACATTGGAGCCTTATTTAGCCCACTTCCTGGCAATATACCATGATTTAGTTGATACCAGTGAACCCTTTACTCTAGTTTCATGTGATACCAGTATCTTCACTGTAAGCTGGCCACAGCCTGTCTCCTGCAGGTCTCAGAGGGTTGAGTCACTTAACTCTTGCTGAAAACATGTTTGCAAGTTGATGCTAGCAGTGTCATGACTTTTGTCCTGGACACCATGCTACATGTTGTATGTACAGTATGCACACGCCTGCTGCCAGGAAAAGCCCTTGCAGTTCCATTCACCAGATGGCCAAACAGTCAGTGGTGCTACCCTAACAAGCTTAGATTAGCATAGTTATAGTAACAGTGGGCAGACCTCGCTCCACACATGATAAATACCACTTTCCTCAATGACAGTAATTCTGTACTTACCTCACCATGTCAGGATCAGTAGATTTGATTGCAGCCAGACAGGATTTAGAAAGCAGCTGGCATTTGTTTATCATAAAACACACCCACATGTGCTCATGTATTTTTTGCACAAGCATGATCTCGGCATGCACATATTGGCTTATTGTGCGGAGAAATGCTTACATGCGAACATACTCTAACTTAACAAAAGGGAGGCATGCCGGTCCAGATAATTCCATGAAACTGCGGACATGTCAGTTGCTCCCCGCGTCTCCCTGGAGAGGCTGTGGATCCTCTCAGCTAATTTTAGCACGCTGCGAGGAGGCAGGGGAATGCTGGAGCTGCTGAGTTTGGTTCTACCACGCCAAGCTTGGGAAGCAAAGGCTTAAACCCCTCCCCCCATCCCTTGGAGCTGCGTGCACACTTTTCAAGAAAACATATGTGGCGTAGGAGTGAGAGGAGAGGGACAGAATGCAGGAGAGAGGTGGAAAGTGCAGGATCCAGAGTGAAAACGTAGGGAAGAAAAGCATCCAGGCACACGCTGGCTCGGCCTCTAGCATTCGTGCTCCTGCCACATCATGTGAGTGTGACTCGTGTGGCTGCATTTCGCCAGCATATGCCAAACTCACTATCCTCCCATAGAAGTGTTTGTCAGTGTGTATCCCCTTATACATACTGAGGTGTTTACTGCATGGCCCCTGTATACTGAGCTACTGTACGCCCTTTATGACCACAGCACCGTGTGCAAAGTTCACACTGCCCTGCAGTAAACGGTTAAAAGGAGAGCGCCAGAGAAAGGTGAGAGTAATCCATCGTTACTCTTATCTCTTGAAGGCGAACATCGTTGCAAATGCCTGCACACACTCTTAACACACGCACACACTCTTGCACGCGCTGAGCGAGTCACATATTGTTTTGGCTACAGGCTACAACTGGTTCCAGCTGGATTTAAAGCTACAGCAGTGTTTTTTTCCCCCCTTCATTCTGCAGCTTTATCCCAGAATTTATCATTGTGTTCAGCTCCTGCATGCCATTGGAAATAATAGAAGAAGAGAGAGACTCCATGTGTCTTAGTTGTCTTTCAACCCATGTCCCTCAGTGCAACATTACTTGATTTTCACAGTGTCTAAGTGGACAATAATGTAACCAAATTGCTGTTCCCTTCACCTTTAAAATAGCACTTGATGTGATTGGCTGTTGAGACGAGGTCTAGGTTCAAGCCTGAGGGGGGTGCTTGTCGTTAACCGCCTTTTGGCACCCTGCTCTTCCCCACCATCTAGATTATATTGGCTTTAAGGGCTCTTTCGCGGTGAGTCATGTTTATTTCATTGTCCCTTTTATGGCACCGCTGTTCCCCTTTTAACCCCTCGCCTTCCTGCATGCAGCTAAATGTTCTGGCAGTACACAGGAGAGTAAGTTATAGAGGTAATAAATATTAGATGGCCTCAGCTTCGACTAGGAATGTGTGCTAATCTGTTTCAAGTGCAGTAGAGGGACTTTGCCTCCCTCCCGCTCTCATTAGTTTGCAATTTTTGCCTGAAGTCGCGTCGTGTTATTTCAAACACGGTCGGAATTCATATTTATATAATTATTTCTTAATTTAAAACCAAAATGTCTATAAAAAGGGAAGTATGTAGGCCAACTAGCTAAAATGCACATTATTTTTTTGGTTTATGAAAATATATATATAAAAAAAAAGTTAAAGTGACCCTGATGAGTAATTTCTCATTTCATTCATTTTTCATTCGTTTTTTTTTTTCTTTTCATAATTTCAGTAAGGATATAGATATAAAGATATACATTTGACCATCACAGCTATAAAAAGTCAGTCACATCAATAATCATGTATATTTCAGGAATTATAAATTTGAATGTTGTGGTTATATTTTGGAGTGCCCCTGTTTGCTGACCTTTACGGCAAATGCATTAAAATGGCTAGGATACAAACACGACTCTCTGCTTTTCAGAATAAGGTGTTAACACACAGTATATACAAATTAAATTGTGAATTATAGTAAAAGAAGGTACAAAAGGTTACTTACCACTTATAAATAAATAATTGATCAATTTATTGTGCAGGATAAAAAACAATGATGGTTTATTGAAGGACAAGCTAATCAACTCTGACTGTATCATTGTAAAACAAACAAACAAACAAAATAATATATCATTATTTTAAGCATGTTATTTTACTTACTAGCTCCTCCATGACAGTATTCATGTAGCTTTACTTCACCAGCGTTGCTTTAGTCCGCCTAATGCATGTCTTAATAGCAGTACCAACGGGACCAATCACCAACTTTTCTAACTTGTGTGTATTATTGTATCCAGTTTGTTATTTTAACTTGCATTTAGTCTGTCATTTGATCCTAACTACACAGACTTCAGTACATATTGGATGCTCTGTAAGGAGGAGCGGCAGTAAAGCCTTCACATCAACCCCACACTGGTAATTGCAAATGTGTTTTCTGTTGGCTCACATATCTCCCATGTGGCAGTACAAATTTAGAAACTGTGTCAACATAAGCAGTAAACATTCCAGGGAATTAAAGAAAAAAGGCGTAGAGGAAAACTATCACCCATTTAATTAGATATGAGACATAAAATGTATGCTTTAAGTAAAAAAATGGAAAAAACAAAAAAATTCAGCCCTTTGGAGAAATGTGTTATTTCACTGTGATCATATGTGTTTATCATATGTTTTTTTTTAAATTGCTGCTCCTGCCTGTGTGGGTGCAGATCTCTTATGTAGCATACACACAGCTCAATAATTGAGCTGATGATGAAATATACAACAGAAGATTAAAAGAATTTGATAATTTAGTGGCCCTGTTATGAACAAATTAAAATGTTTTTGTAGGTGACGTGTGATGGAGTCTTGGGCTGAAACAGCATATGCCAGTAAAAGTAATGATAACTGTAGCATGCAGCTTCATGCTCCACGGCTCTATCCACAGGCAGCATGTGAACTGACAGAGACTGATGTGGTGAGGTGGAGGCACGGCCGGGCTTCTGACAGGAGAGATAATAGCCAATAAGGCAACGCCACTCTGGGTGATTGACAGGCTCCAGGGAAGGCCCGGCCTGCCGACATCCCTGGAGCGAGCCTCTACTCATATACAAACAATATAGCAAACATGCACAAAGATGCACATTAATACCACACACGTTATTGACAGGTTGTTTATGAATCAGTGAATGCTCACAGCAAATTACGTAGGTAGTTCAATACAATACACAAATACATCCATTCTCTAGCTTAAACCAATTAAATGATTTGGATCACAAACATAAAAGCCGATGTTATGGTAAAACATATAATGTGTCAGGCAGACAGATGAAAACAAATAACTCCCTAACCCACACAGATGCAGCGTGATGTAAGTCCATCAAGAGACTTTTCTGCAGAACCCGATACAATGCTCGCTGCCGTCACTTCCCATTTTGGCTCCGGATGGCAGCTGTCAGGCTGATGCAATAGTCGGCATTCAGGAGACACACTGTCAAAGATCGTTTGATTGTTGATGGAAATAATACAGACTGCGGATGACTCCATAATATTGTAATCCACAGTTACAGCCATTTAAAAAAGGAAACCACTGAAGGATTCATGATTGCTGTGCCTGCAGTGTACAGTAATTCAATCAATATGTGACAGAATAAACGCACACTGGAAGCTGAAAACCACACAACTTCGTGATCATTAATGTTATCGAAACTCTTCCCTCAGCCCTCTAGTATTCATATTTTAAAGGCATATTCTATATTTGCCCATGGACATGGCTCAGATCTCTCTTTTCCTTAAGTGCTGACAGGTTCTGCCTTTTGGCATTTTAGAAGCAGCTTTTTTTTTTTACTGTTTTAAATTGTAATCATTATGCTCGACCACTTCCCCCCAGCTGCTGAGCAATCTAAATCATTTGAATGAATGAATATTGCAAACTTCATCATTTTTTGACTGAATCTTGGAAAAGGCAGCCCAAAGCAGTTACTACACCAGCCAAATAACGAGAGCAGATGTGATGAATGTGGTCAAATGGGTGTCTTGCTGGTTTGGTTTATCCAAGGTCAGCTATGCTCGGGAAGCTCCGCAGCTAAAGCAGGTTGTCCACTCATTGCGGTTTCATTGTAATATCCCCAGTTCCTCCTTTACATCTCCTTGGGCATCCTCCTTGACCTGTGTATAGGGCTAGACGATATGGACCATCAGTCATATAGTATTCATATAGTTTTATATACTATATATATATATACTTTATAGTCATATAGTTTTAAACTTATAGTTTTTCAGTTTATTTATTGCAATATTTGGCTTGCTTAAAAATATCTTGTCAGCATCAAGTTGTACTAAAAGGTATGTTCCACACTAACCATGCTGGCTAGCTGTAGCATTAGCTCATAAAATAGCATCCGTCCAACTTCCAATCTGTTATGCATGCACTCGTTCCAAAAAACCAAGATGGAGATGGCCCGAAAGGCCAAGCTTAGTCATGTCATACTCATCGCTCTGCTGCTCTAAGCTGATCTTTTTTCCTACAGAAATCATTCTGTAGCTGCAGTTGTTTCTGTCTTGCTCTACATAACCTCCATTTTTGGATCCTTTCATTAGCTTGGTGATCTTTGACAAATCCTATCACATAAACTGCACCTTTCTGAGCTTTACTTCGCTCAAAGACTACATGTGAACGATGGTAGCACCAGCCACTGATTGCATAATTAGCTGGTTCCTTTTGCAAATCAGATGCTAATTTTATGCAGATTGCAAGAGCAAATGGAAAGGTTTGCATTTTCACGGACATAAATCTGGCCTCAGATGTACCCAGTGATGGATTACATCACATCTAAAGCGCTGATCATTTTGGCACCTGATGCTGATTTTTTTTGTAGTCTTTTGATGACACTGTACTTCAGTTCTGGTGTGTTTTTTGTCAGGTATTGTGTCATTCTGATCTATTGCAAGTGTACAAGTGTACATCCAGTTGGCATTTAAAATGTGGCACTTTGAAATAAACACTGATCCTGAGCAAGTTTCAGGTCTGCATTTGATATTGGCTGTCTCGACAGGTGGAAAATCACTTCAAAAATATATAGTAGATACAAAGAATAGCCTCTTTACCTGCTCTCCTAACTTTAATTTGCACTGAGAAGATTAAAAAAGTAAAAGAGCAGTCCTAGATCACCTCTGTGATTCTAAACCTCCCTCTTACTCTTAATTGTCCAGTTTTTCGTCGTAGGTGTGCAGTCACATCTCTGTCTTACTCGCTCTCTCTCCTTTGCAAACTCATCCTCGACCCCCACCTCCTCACTCCAGTATTCGCTCCGCACAATTGCCTCAGTTGATGGAATTGGACCTCAGGCGCCTGCCCCCATTCTTCAGACACCCTCCATCCCTCTATCGTTCACCTCCCGCCATTCACACCATCCCCCATGTTGTCACTCCAAACCTCATCACTCACTCCATGGAGACTCAACCATCAGTGGCCAATAAGAAGATTCAGTGACACACATACATACTCACACAAATATGCTGGAAAACACACGCAAGGTGACAGTGACTAGCTTGTTACTGCCAGGAGCCAGAAGGGAGCCTCGGGCCATGTCAACACTAATGCAGAAACATTTGAAAATGACATTTACCTGTCCAGTGGTTTTAGATAATAATCACATAGTCACACAAAGTTAAGAAACCTGATCTAAATTTAATGTATGCACAGATCATAGGTGCTGCATTAACTTTT
>JAOWBC010000383.1:1614982-1634006 GCA_028566105.1 Hypoplectrus providencianus | reverse complement strand
AGACTGAAAAAACACATTTCCTGGATCTATAATCCGTTTTTTATAGTCTGGTGTTTTAGTGTCATGTGCAGAGAGACACTGCACAGACATATCCCAGACCTTAAGGTGATGCGATGGGCACGTGGACAGAGATGGAATGGAAAGTAAAGCGTGAGGTTTGTGGTGCTTGGTTTGTTGGCCTTATCCAAGATTGCAGATGTGGCTAGCAACTCCATCACTGCTTAACTACACACTCACCAATCCAATGCTCATAAGTGATATTTTCCCCAGGGAGTGAAAATGTTGGTCTGCTTTATTTGGTTAGGATTTTGCAAACCATTTGTATTCAATTCATAAGTTTAAAAATGTATGAAATTAATTGTTTAGTTTAGTCTATTTCAAAAATTTTAATGAAATACATTCTAACGACTGGAGTGTTCTTTAGAGTTCTTGTGATTGTTTTTCTTATTTATTCCCCCCTCCCCTTATCCTCTATAATTCATTGGAATTCATCACAAACAGTAGCATGCCAGACATCTACACTGTCCCTACAGCCGCTCAACTATAGTGGCTAAAGACACAGACATCACCCTGTTCTCCCCCGAGTCTCTCTGACAAGTTCACTGGGTTTGGCCCACGCACATCACAATCCAATAAGAAACCTCAAACATGAAGCCAACCCATTGACCTGCTCTTTGTGCAAGTCTATTAATAAAAGGACCAGTCCATTGAAGATAATCCCAGCATTGTAGACTGTGTCTCACATTTAATGTGTATGAAAGCTGACCACCCTGCCTCTCCTCATGTACAGCAGTGGCCTGTCTACCATAATGAGTCATCTCTGTCGCAGTCAAGATGCCGCATTCTTCTAAGTCTGCCTCATTTCTCCCTGCATCGCTTTCTATTGACTGAACATTTTGAAGTTGAGACAGCTTTTTCTTTATTCATGTACTTTGTAAATATTGCAACAACATGGGCATGCACTATAAGTAATGATGGTTTCTGAGCTTTAAATGCAATGATTTTTTCAGCAGGAGGCCTTTCAAGAATCTTTGAAATCACTATTCTTAGATGCTAAATTAAAAAGCCTTTCTTGTGGGATTATTGCCCATATCTGACTGTGAGAAGATGTTGGGGAGTGCTGGTATTTGAGGGAGGTGAAGAGGGAGAAAGCTGGTGGGTGTGCTGTGTTATCAGGTGCAGTAATAAGGTTTATCAATGCTGGAATCACAAGCCACAGGGACAGCTCTTCACTGCTCGTCTTAACACACAGTGTCACCTCGTTTCTCTGGAGAGCCTTTGGAAGTGCTTCTGTCTCTCTTTCCCTCCATCTGCCACTCTCATTCTCCTGTTCCGGCTCTCGCCGCCTCTTTGTCTCCCAAACTCTCTCTCCTTTTTTTTTTCTGCCTGTCTCTTTTCCCCTCAGCTTCCATCTCTCGCTTCCTTTTGTTCTAGCATCTTTGGCTTCCTCTGTGTCACTTCTGTTTATGTTTATCTCTTTCTTTTGTCTCTCTCCGTGTCACTCTTCCCTCCTCAGTCTGTGCGTGCAGACGTAAAAGACAGTCTCAGACAGGTTGTCCGCAGCGGCTTCACAAGGTTACGAGAAACGCGAGATGAGAAAAGAAGTGTCAGGGTGACAGTTCGCTTCAACCTCTTAGATATGTCATGTGACATCTTGAAAGTTGTCATGAACAGGACACATTCAAGGCAGTTTGTATAGTTTTTGACTGGAAAATAAATCGCTGAAGAACCTTATATTCACAGCTCTCTCCTTGCTAACGTTACTCCTCTTTTATTCTGGATTGAGTTTAATTGATGCTACAGTACATTGGTAGTAATTGGCCAGTTAAATATTACCATGCAGTATATTCTACCAAATCTCCCTCCAACATAAGCCTGTCTGACAGTGCCGCCTGCCTTTGAAGAGAGACATCACCCACGATGCTCCAAATTTCTTTGACATGTGATGGCTCACCATTGAGCTTTAAGCCGCAAAGTTGCATGGTTAGTGTTTGCCTCGTGCCGGGAAGCAGTGAAGCACATTGTCCATGTTTGGCTGCGTCAGGCTAACTGTGCTGCTTTCACTATTATTAGCAAATGATGCTAATTTCTCACTTTGGGGATGGAGGGAGAGAGAATGGATATGACAGAGAGCGAGAGAGAAAGGGTGAGAGGAGGCATGGGTTTTCAGATTCTGTTAAATGCATTGTGTGGGATGACACCGCAACCTTGAATGGCTCCGGTTGCCGAGGGTGTCGCACAGACAACAATAGCTAAAAGCAGAACTTAGCTTTCTATGTTTAGGTCTGGAACTTCAGGCTTGTTTATCTGCAAATGTAGTGCAAACATGCAGTTGATGTGTTGGATGTCAGCACAGATTGAGTTCACTTCACCAGAGAAAAGTCTCCTTGGGACGAGCACTAGTGTTAGTTGCCCAGCTCGTGTCCGTGTGCAGTGAGCTTGGCAGCCTCGCAGCTGCAGTTTCTCCTGCTTAAGTCGGTGTTTCACTTCAATAATCACAATGCATCGCGTCTCTAATCCTATCATTAAACTCATCTGATTTCCCTTCACATGCTTTTGCCTCCCAGCCTGATTAGGGACAGTGCGATATCTTAAGGAGGTTGAAGGTTGTGGACCGGAGCTCTGTAAGGTGACATCGCTCCCTGCTCCAAGGCCCTTGGGGTCAGACTGGAGAGCGAGCTCAGGCACCATGGGTGTGTGCGGAGGGGGGGAGGGAGCGGAAGAGAACGGGAGATGGTAATGAAGGAGCTAATTGCTTCCAGTGGATTTTGAAATCGAACCCCAGCCCCCATTGCATGGTCCAGCCAGCACGCAAATGGAATATTGATGACTATGGCGAAAATAAGGGAAAATGACCCTGCTATATGATCGATTTGAAAGCCACAGATCTGCGCAGAACATGTCTCAACAGGCAATACATTTCCCCTGGTTTTTATGGATCCGTATACACTTACCACGGGTTTAATATTGCTGAGGTGCACAAATATTACATAATATCAATTTGCGCTCTCTATTATTCATAGCTGCATTTTTTATTGATAGTCTTTACAGCTCCACAGCAACTTTGTAATTACATCATTATAATTAATACACATATGGAGAGTCAAAAATACCATAGACTGGTAGCCTTTTACTTTAGTATTATTATTTACTTATAAATGATAAACTATAAGGCACATAATTGGATGTTGCTGGTTTTGCAGAAACAGGGAAAGCTGCATGTTATTTTTTCTTATAATTAAGAAAAATAAACCCAGCTTAATGAATCTTTAAAATACTGCATCTAACTTTTAAGGAAAATGCAGTGTTTTCTTATGACTTTGCAGGGCAGCTGGATTCTTGCAAAATCATGAGATCATGCAATTAATTATAAGATCACAAGAGGTGCAGTCAGTTTTGAAAGTCGGGTCCTACCTTCAACAGAATGAAGGACCAAGTTGTTCTTAGTTACACAAAAGTCTTATGTCCAAAGTCCAGTCCTAAGTCAAGCATAACAAGGCCAAGTTAAGCCCCAAGTCCTAAGCAAGCCATGGGAGGCACTTTTGGAAAATGTGGTGCTATTTTAACATTATGATGTCTTACATTTTTACAAAACTCATAAATGCAAGTTTCAGATGTAATTTAATTTACTTAAGTCTGAGTCCAAGACATGTAAACCGGGTCCACACAGCTTTTACCATCTGCTACCATGCCAATGCTCAATGGGTGCTTTCTTGTTCATCCCCTTGCCATTATCCAAAAATATGTCAGTTACAACTAATAACAAAGTAGAAATGTGGCTGGGGGAATATTAATTTTGCCACAAATTAGTATTTGTCAAATTAAAATGCTGACTTTATGGAGGTGCTTGTGGGCACAAGTCATGGGATCACCAAAGTCAGGATGATTGATCCATTGGGAACCATGAATGTCTGTACAAAACAAAATGAATGAATAGCCATAATTAGAGCGGTGCTGCTAGCATGGTAACAGTAGAAACTGTAAACTATTCCACTGCCAATACCACCATTCCACTGGTCAATAGGTCACTGCTCTTTAAGTATGGCTACACCATTTTCCAAAGCCAGCTCTCGTAAACAGCCACTAATGGTTACATTTGGTCTTTTAGTACCTTTAATAATAATGTGACCACTGGAATCCCTCCAAATGCTGTAAGGCTGTTTGCAATGTGAGCAGCAATCCTCAGACAGACAACCTAATTAGTGTACGCTGGATAGATGAGGAGGGTTGCCATGACAATAACCTTTTTACCTTAGGTCAGGTGGGCGCCCACAAGATCAGGTGTCTGGAATGGATCTGAAGGATTACAGCGCTGCACGCCTACATGGAGAGCTGAGGAGGTGGAGGGAGGGCATTTCGTTTGTGTTGCTTTTTACTTATGTGTTTTTTGAAACATACATCTGCCACTTTGTTCAATAAGCACGCTTAAATGACTTCAAAGATTCCATTAATGTTACTGTTAAGGAAAGTAAATAACTTTCATAAACCATACTTGGCCTTGCAACGACAGTCTGCCTTCTACCCATATTTGCCTGCCATCAGGCATATGCAAGGGCCCTTGAGGCAAGATGTGACAGAGGGCCCACCAGTGTCAGTGTGGCATATAAAATATCTACAGAATGTAGTTACACTGCCAACTGTTTCAAGGACTCTCTAAGGCTTTGGGGCCCACACTTGTCCAGATGTGCAGTAAAGCCAATTGGAGCAAGAGCTGGAGACCTATTTTATTATAGACTTTGGTGATAATGTAATGTATGCTTTATATTAAAGCCCAACAGAGGCATGTTTTTTTTTTTTTTTTAGACCAATACAGTGTTTAGAGTGGGAAATTCCACCATTTAGCCTAGATAGAAATGGTAGATGTAGATTTTGACCTACAATGAAAAGAACTTCACCAAATAGAGTTTTGATTTTGCACTAATAAGACTATTCAAAGGTACTCGTAAGTCTGCTTCTTTTAACCCGATAACTTTATTGAAAACTATTTTACATTATTATATATTATATATATACAGTCTGTGATATTCTCAACCAATTATAAAATGAGAGCTCAAAACAAAACAGTAGTGCTGTTAATTCAACGTCAGGCAATTGCTAAATACTTAAATAAAAAAAAAGAAAAGAAAAATACATTAAATTGCCAACACCATTTCAAATCACCAAAGGGATTGTGTTTGCCAATATCAGATGAGAAAATAAGATTCATACGATATCACGTTCTGCTTCATACATCTCTAGAAAGAAATTCACAATTGCAGGATTGATGGGACTGACTTGACACTTAGTGATGTGGATACTAAAGAAAAACATCGTCATTTTGTTTGTGCGGGAACAATATTACATGGATGTACAGCCCTCTGATGCAATAAAAGCTTCTGCAATTTCTTGGATTAGATGCATGAAATCAGCAGAGATGAAGTATCTTTTTTTCCTCCAATGTATACACACTACCCTGCCGCCTCTCTGTGCTGCGCTGTCTCAGTGGCAATAATGGGTTTCTATTTATTCCCCTGGCACATGGATGAGGCCTTTCACAGGGCCTTTGTTGCCTCACATACTGTTTCCTCTTGTCTCTGTGCTGCGCAGAGACATGAGTTTGACGCCGAGGGGAGAATTTCTCCATGACCGGAATCAGCACCCCATCATGCCGCAGCCCCACTCCACTTCCCTTTTGTTTCTCTCTCAATATTCTCATTCTCATTTTTCCCCCCCTGCTTCTGTATCTTTCTGCCAGCTCCACAACACTGCTCCCTCATGTTTACATATAGCCTGATCCAAAACAACAAAATGAAGCTTTACAGCCTGCAGCCCGTGTGCTTTCTCATCTCTCTCCTCTGCTTTTTCCTCTTTTCACTTTTGGCCCCTGTGACTTCTCTGTGAGTACACAGGAGAAAATGCAGGATGCAAAGAAAATGAAATGTTATATTGGAAGTTGTATTGCTTGCAGTTAAAGACATAGTTTCTGATAGTGCCACAGTGCCTTGTTGGCTTGGAATGTCAGATGGGCTCTTTTTTGAAGGTTGCAGTTTCTGAAGAATGTTACCTTGACCACTATGTTCTTGGAGATGGAAACCCGTCCCTTTAGTCAGTGGTGCCATATCTGACTTAACACACCATGTCAAGAAACTGCCAGTGAGTGTGACCTTGTCTCTAATAGATTCCTGCAGACCCGCACTGACCAGAGTATGTCAAACCACCTTTTAAGAGGGAGTGGGAGAAGTGTCAATTATTTCATCACAGATCATAAGGAAACACTACTCCTCTGATCCACTCTTTCTTTCGTGGAGAGTCTTCTCTTTCCCTCAGCCCAGCAATTTTATTTTTGCTCTCTCAGTCTTTCCATCCATTCCCGAGCCCCCTTTCAGTTCCGTCTGGAGCTGTCTCACCTTACTCTCGTGTCGATCTTAAAAAATGGGCTCAGGAAGTCACTTTGCAACAGCGGAGTGATATAAAACTGTAAAATCAGGCTAAGTTTGATTTATGCGCACCATTAGCAGGGAATAGTGTTCCATCATAAGTAGTCTGTCTGTCTAGAGGCTGTATGCGAAACCCAAACCCACTGTCGTACAGATAGGATTTTATGATCTCAACTGAATGATGGGATTATCATAGCTGTAATTATGGTGAGCAGTGCATTGTGTATGTGTGTGCGTGAGTGTGTTTGCTTGGTGTAACCTCTGCAGCATACTGTAGTTCTCATATTTACTAAGGCTGCTACATGATTGATGCTGGGACCAACATGGATACTGGGCTTGTTTCATGTTTTAAACATTGCAATAAATGATGTAATGAATGTGACAAAGACTGTTTGGCTTTAGTTGTCACTGGGCACATAATTCATGTGAAAAAGCTGTGGGCTAGGGCTGTAGCACAGACCAACGTAATCAGGTCAAAGTCTTGTAGAGTCTAGGCGAGACCATTATAGGCAGTAATGTCTTTCAGTGTGAATAGCGTGAATAAGAACACACAAATAATCTATCCATAAACAAGATTGATCGTTCCTGCACATCAAACTAATCCAATGCATGATGGTGGTAGAATCAACCAATCAGACAAGGTTCTGTACAACTGATCCTGAACCAGCAGTCAGGAACAACTTTTCTCACAGCCGGCCCTAAGTGACAGACTACAGAGAAGTGAGAGTTTGGCTTTCAAGCAGTTGCCATCCTGCAATATATAAGAACAAAGTGACCATATTTAGATGAAAGACTGAAGCCAATGCTAGCACTAGCTACCTAGCTAGCTTAGCAAGGCGTATCCATAATTCATGTTGACTGTGATATCAATGCGATGCAAATTTGTCTAGTGAAAAACATGCTAAAACAATTAGTTTCATCTGAATTCTTTTTAAAGGAATGCTGAACTTTTCAGGCATCCAAAATTTTACATTCAACTTGAAACAGTCAAAATTTGGAAGGTGACAACAAGAATAGGATGCCGAAAAAGTTTCATAGCTATTTAGACATCCACAATGGCACGGATCCCTGCCTATACCAATTTCACTATCCCATTGCTTTTAAATTGAATATCATGCTGTATGAAAGATACTTGGAACCAGTGACTCGTTATGAGAATGTTTACTTAGATAAGGAATCAAGTGAGAAGCTAGTTAATTTTATGATACACTTCTGTACAATCTGAGTTATTCATGCAACCAGTAGCGTCTCCCCTGGCTGGCTATTCGAAAGACCAACTGTCACTTGAGGGTGTCTAACCGCTAAAAGTAACATTTCTTTTCTTCCCTTGTCTTTTCAGCGAGGGAGGAGAATGTGGCCACTTTCCGTGGATCGGAGTACTTCTGCTATGACCTGTCGCAGAACCCCATCCAGAGCAGCAGCGATGAGATCACGCTGTCCTTCAAGACGTGGCAGCGCAACGGCCTCCTCCTTCACACGGGGAAGTCCGCAGACTATGTCAACCTGGCGCTAAAAGATGGGGCTGTCTCCCTCGTCATCAATCTGGGCTCTGGGGCCTTTGAGGCCATTGTGGAGCCAGTCAACGGAAAATTCAACGACAACGCCTGGCACGACATCAAAGTGACACGCAACCTGAGACAGGTAATCGGGGGTAGCAGTGATGGACTGAGTTTGGAGACAGGCGGATTTTTTTTTTCGCTTTAGATTACCTGCTTCCAGGAGCTTTGAGAGAGAGCTGGCGTTAAGAATGTCACCTTGTTCTGATTGGTTGCCATTCCATCGCCACAGTTCAGAAACATTATTAAGACAGATGTCATTTAACTTTTGGTTGTCTTTACTATTACATGAATTCTATTTAATTTGATTTCATTGTTCAACTTCTTCTCTTCTAGTTAAAACAGGGCAAAGCAGTTCTTTCACATTTGATTGATAGCTCAGTGAAGGCACCATTATGCTAGGTATTTTCTTCTCTCCTGTTTATCGGCTTATTGAACTTGAGTTCCCTGTGTCCTCAAACTAAAGTTATCTGATAATTCTATTTTGCTTCACTCTCCCCTAAGCTGACACTTCCATCAGGCGCTGTCGCTATCTCCTTGCTTTCAGAAACTGTTTTTATGCTCATGGAGAATATAGACTTTCACTTTAAAGCCCAGGCGGACTGTGTTTGCCTTTGAGCCGTCCATTAATGCAGTATTTATAGCTCAGATGAGCTTTTTAAAGATAGAAATACATTTCCATCAAAGATGTGCATCTGTTGTACATAAGCAGAATTTGTTCCTTGACAGATATTGTTTACCATTTTCTTAATGTGATTTAAAATTAGCTTGGATTGCAGTTGGGTGGAGCTAGGATGCAGGAGGCTGTGGAAAGAGAGTAGCAGAATAATGAGAGCCAGTGCTGTGTGGACGTAGCGCTAGCTGCAAATTGTGAAGTTGTTCATTGTCTTGGCCGACCTTTAGTTTGTCTGCAAGGTGAGGCAGCATTTAGTGTTGCTCTCAGAGCAGCACAACAAGTAAGTGCCGATTTCCTGACCCTCCCTGACAGTAAGCTTTTGCCCCACAGGTTAGTAAATAGGTGTAGCTGGAAATCCCAACAGGATAACACACAGTTTAGCGGGTTAAAAGCTAAGAGCCAAGGGCTGCTTTCTTCTCTCTCTTTCTTTTTACAGATCTGTCTTTCTTTCACAATCATTTTCTTTCCTCTTCCAAAGGAACTCTTTGTTAGACTAAGGGTGAAAAAAACACTACAAGTTTTGTTGAGGTTTACGCCATCCTACACAAATTTTTATCTAAAAGTCCTACATCTTCCAGTATGTCTCTTTATTTTTTTCCTACAGGACTGTGGTGTAGAAAATTTGGCTAGGATGGCAGGCTGGCACTTAACTACTGCAGTGAATCTCTAACAAAACATGTAGCGTTTCTTCACCACAACACTAACTCATCCATGATTAAAGTCATTTTTACTACTAACCAATATCTAACCAACTAATGTACTAACTAACATCCTAATTCTTCATCATTGCTTTTGGTTTTTGTTTTCTGTCCATCCTTATTAACAACCTTTTTTGTTCACTATTCTTTTGATTTCCTTTCTTCCCCTTTTTCTGGAAAGCAATCAGGCATTGGACACGCTATGGTAAACAAACTACATTGTCTGGTAGATATCATTCTTATTGTCTTTTTTTTGGGTTTGCCGTGTGTCCCCTCCCCCTCTCTTCTTTTATTCGTTCTCTTTGAGTTCCATCCTAGACACTCTTATCAAAAAATGAGGAGATGGGTTTGTATTACCAGGCAATTCTTTCTTCGCTTCTTCTCAATTTCCTCCCTGACCTGCCAACAACCTCCTTCTTTACCCCACAATCCCCATCCTGTTTTTTTTTCACTTTGGCTTTTACTTTTTTTCTCTTTGTTTCTTCCACATTACTGCAGATTTCCAACAAGTAAAAAATTCAATTCTTTGCCTTTTGTCAAGGCAACTTACTTTTTATTTTATTTTTCACACAAAAAGTCCCCATTTTTTGTGAGGACTGTCGTCCAGAACTGACAGAAGCTTGCCACAATCCCAAAGATGGTGACCTCGACACCGAGCCCTAAAAGAGACCAAAAAATGGCAACCCTTAACCTTCATTGCGGGAGCTCTGACAGTTGTTTCCAACTCACTATGGCGCATGGCATGCCCACACTTCATTGACCTCTCACCTCCAAACTCATATGACCTCAACCCTGTCACCCAAAATAACCACTAACACTCTAATTCACTCACCTTCCACCTATCACCATACAGTATCACTCACTCTGCCCTCCCTGTGTGTGTTCTTGTAGCATGCTGGTGAAAGTGGTCTTTGTGTTGTGGCTAACCTTGATCACCCTTACACCCTGAGCCCATATGCATAACATATCTAAGAATAAGCATACTGATCTAGGATTATTGGTCTGGTCCCGTGACATTGAAAACACAGCCATGACACCTGAGCTAAACCTGATCAGAGATCAGCATCAGCTATTCTGAGAGTGTGTTTGAATATGGGCTCTGGTCTTGATCGTGCATGAGCCTCTGCACCTGTGTGGCCTGCTCCAGCTTTGTATGGCACCATCGATCCACTTACTCCCTTACATGTCCAATTAAATGTGGTTAATTTGCCTTCTAACAGTGATGACCTTGGTTTGCACATTGATGTGGTGTGAAAAGCCTCCCTTTGTTTTGCATGTGCGTGGATATATAGATGTAGATGTCTGCGAGAGACGTGAGGATGTCAGACTGATGGTGTGGATGTGTGTATGTGTGTAGGCGTGCGTGCGTTCGCACACCTGGGTGTGCGCGTCCACATACGTGTGTATAGTATATGTGTGTGTCTGCAGTTACTAGATAAATCCCGAAACCTAAGACAAGTGCAATAAATTTGTCCTTGGTTTGAACATTGTACTAACCCTCCCCAACCTGAAGTTTCAGAACCAAACCTATGATCCATTCTCTTACCCCCATCAAAGATAAAGAAAATATGCCTCTGCCATATTTTCTTTACCTGTCCTGTGAATCCTATGGCAAAAATTCCATTAACAAAATCCAAACGCTGTCTGGTCCAAAACAATCGCTTCAAGGTACCAAAGGATTCTGTAAAAAAAAGGTTTCAATGAGAAAGCGACCTACAGTGTGGGAACAAAAGAAAAGTTCAAATAGCTCATTTCGAATGCAGACCAAGGAAGGTGGTGTGTTTTACGCATCGCTCTCAACTCCCAGAGTGTAATGGCTCGGCTTTGGCTATGTGTTACCCCCCAACAGGTGACTATCTCCGTTGATGGAATCCTCACCACCACTGGCTACACCCAGGAAGACTACACCATGCTGGGCTCCGATGATTTCTTCTACGTTGGTGGGAGCCCCAGCACTGCAGACCTGCCCGGATCTCCAGTTAGCAACAATTTCATGGGCTGCCTCAGAGAGGTAAGAGGGATTTCAGTGAATACACAGAGAGCAGGTGCATCTTAGTATGTGGGTTGTTCATACACAATATTGTGTCTGCATTTGCATTTGATTATTTGATGTTTCACGATGGTACTACAATTGTACTCTCAGATAATCACAGGATAGATTTGGGTGTGTCGGCATCCTCTGTTGCAGAGAACATGGCTTTCTTTTCTCTAACTGGCATTGATGTTTGATGCCAATGCTGGAGCATATGATGATAAAACAGTCCTGTTGGACATGGAATGATGCATCCCTCTTGCTCTAACAATAGCTTTTTCTTGATTCAACGATGAACTACTCCCGCGTTATTGCCACAATAATTATTTTATTGATGCTTGGGAATATTTACATTCTGTTGGGTCTGAGGAAGTTAGTTTTGAACTGTAAGCTGACCCTCGTTAACTGATCTATAAATGTTAATCATCAAGAATAAAGTTAGAGTCTTGAAGTCATAGAATACAATATACAGTGTGGCCCTCAGTACAGTGGACAGCTTGTGTGCTGCTTTTATTCAGAAATAGCAACATGTCAACAGACTTACATATGCGTCAATGCAGCCGGTGGAAGAACAAAACTGCTGGACCAGAATGATTGACTGATGGATCCACAGTTTACAGTTACCATTTATCTGTATTTAAAATTGGATTGAATAACCTTTTTTTCATTTTCCATGTCCACAAACTTTCCTTTACCATTTTGAACCGCATGCCAGTGTTTTGTGAAGATGATAGGCCAAGTAAAACCAGAGAAATGTTAAATACATGTCATTTTAAAATATAGAACTACATGTTCTTCTAATTTTACTTCTTATAGATTATACAAACCACCATTTAAAATTATTAAAAGTAAAACCATCAGAGAGAAAGTGAATCATATGTAACAGGCTTTGGTAGGCAACACATCCATACTAAGATAACAAATACACATAATATATTAATTTAATAAACATTATAACATAATAATAACATCATAAATACAGGCAACAATAGCAGGCTAGGCTGCTGGAAAGAATTATGTTTTAAAGTAATCTTCTCAATCCCTGCATGTGAATTCAGTATTACAGATAATAAAATAATCAGCTGCTTTTTTTAAACTGATGCACAGCGATGCAAGACTCAAAAAGAGCCCTAAAACATCACTCAGACTCGTGACCAAAGACTCAGACTTGAAAATGGACAAATACTTGCAAAAATGACTCTCTGGTCCGTTCATGCAAGCTGAAGTGTTCATTCAGCAACTACTTTTTATAGTTTTATTTGAGGTATTTTCTCAAATGGAAACTTTTGCTCTTCTTGAGAAATAACACGGAGCGTAATTATACTTAAAAAATTTTCAGCACTCGACCAGCACTGGCAGCCACATGCAGAGGCTTTCCTAGTTTTCAGTGCAGCTGTTTTAAATATGGATGAAAATAACAATCAGCCTTCTTTTCCTGAAAGGAGAAGAAAACAAAATTGCATTATCAATTAAAGCTGCTGAGTTGGCACAGGAAGTATCAGACTTTCAATATTCCCTCCCTTAATCTAATTCATAACACTTACTGCAGTTTGTGTGTGAGAAAATATCCCAAAATTGCTTCTGTCATATGTAATTTGCAGCATAAGCTTGAGTGTGCCGCTAAACACCTCCCAATGGGCAGCAATCTGAAAGAAATATTTGCCTATGATGAAATAGGAAAAAGCGTTGTTGTTTCGGGACATTTATAATGTATTTGCTGGCTCTTTAAGCTTGCGAATAGAGCCAAAAAATATATTAAGTGCCCTGTTATTTACATTTTGCTCACCATTACTTATTCTGCAGCAAGTAATGATAATAAAGGGAGGAGCGCTGGCTCTTCAGAGCTGTAAAGCAGACTACATTGATTTCTGCAGTTTAGCAGCAGTCTCAGTAGCATTATGTTTTTACTTGGCACCGGGTGCTAGTGTGTTTCTTTGTCTCGGAGCTGCAGTACGGAACATTGCTTTAATTGAAAACTACGATGGTGCTGGCGTTGTATATGGGTTGATTATAGACATGCTCCACTGTTCCTTCCTGCTGTTTGTCTCCACAGTGTTCTCTGCTGTGGTTCTGTGTAGCGGGGTTAAAAGGAAGGTGATGAAATTACACGACTACTGTGCCTCGGATGATTGGAATGCTGCCAGAAAATAATAAGAAAATAACAAGAGATCATGTCAAATGAAGAATTCCAGCTCTGTGAACAGTAATTGATGCTCCGTGTTTTTTTTTGCTGTGAAAGTGCCCAGCTTGGCTCAGATATTAAGCAGTGAAATGCTTTCTATTTTATGTATCGATGCTCAGAAAAAAGGCACCACAAAGTGAGCCGGAGCTGGGCTTTCAACACCTCCTTGTTAACGCTACCTGATCATTTTGGATGCACCAAACAATTTCCAAAATTCAGATTCTAGTTTGAATGATATCGATGTTCTTGCAAAATATGTTTTTTTGTGAACTATGGAATCAGTGCATCTTAATACATGATTTAACTTTCAAGTCAGCTCAAAGACCCTGTTAATTTGGTTTTAAAATGCTTCTTGGGCGATCAGAACACAAGTGAGCCGATGAGACTCGTCGCTGATTTGTCATGCGTCTCTTTGGGTTTCTGTCCGTCACTAGTTGCTATCTAGCTGTCAGTATCGATGAGTCGTCAAGTTTTCTTTGGACTGAATCTTTTCCACAATTCCACAGTAGTCACTGGGTTTCATTTGCACCCCGACCACGCACATCAGTGCTCCTCTCCATTTTTACAACTGTTGGCCCTCTGTCATCAAAACGACCACGACACAGGCTCTATTGATGACATATGTTCCTGCTACGTCCTTGTCGGGGACACATCAGCGTTTACACTACAATATAAATGGGTTCAAATGCGTCCCAGACCGCCTTGGCAAGTAGTTGGAATGATAGATTATGATGCCTCACGGACCCTGTTTACACTTTAATTTAGCATTTTTTAAGCCAAGTGTGTGAACTCTCCTCTTACTATTGTTTGAGAGCATTCTAACAGGGTTAAGAAAAATAAATTTGATATTTGAATAAATCCAAAAACATGAGCTTTAAATACCCCCCCCCACACACACACAAAAGTATTCTTTACAATCATAAAATAACATTTAAATTGTTATAGAGTACATTACATACTTTTTATACATTTGATTATTATTTTTTAAATTGTTTGACAGTCGTTTCAATTAATCTACTAATTATTTTATTATTAATCCCTTCTCTTTACCAAATATTACCATAACACCATTAATCTCTCAAACTTATATTCAAGTTATATGATAACATATTACAGCATTTTAGTGTGTTGTCAGGATAATACAATACAGTGCTGACAAAGATTTATTTCTCGTGGGTAATTTTGTTTATTTAAAGTTTTCTCCAGCCCATCTGATGGAAATCAAATCTACTGATGCATATTGTACCTGCGTAGTGTTCCAAAAACCCTTATAATATGTTGAACTTTACTTCAGGGACATTGTATTTGCCACGTGTCTCTGCTGTCCCCGCTCCGTCCTCTCGTCCTGGCTGTTTTTCCCTTCCATCACAGCCTTCCCAGTGAGTCTTGTGATGTACTGCCAAGCTCTGTCAAGCACCTTCCAACATGCCTTTCATTTAGCCAAGTTAGCTTCCATCAGACCAACACACACACACACACGAAAGCTACGGCGTTTGGGCTTAGCCAAAGTCACCTTGTCTGCATTGTTTTATGTTTCGACTGAGGCTCAGGCTGCGGCTCCCCCAGTCATTACCACGTTGGCTAATGCATCTCTGGTCCGGCCTCAAACTGCGCTGACACTTTGCTCCCTCATGGGCACAGAAACACTGCACACACGTCTACAGGCAAATGTACCTGTGATCCCTACCATCCTCGCTGTGTGTTAGGACTGGCTTTGGTAAGAGCATACACGCCAAAATGACACACCCCTTGTTATGGTGTTGTATTCCAAACCATTTGAGCATTTATGTTTGTGATTTCGCAGCGTGGGAGGATTTGTTTATTCACAGTTTTTGACAGCTATGGAAATGTTTAAGCTTTTTCTCAGAGATAGTAGTTGAATCATTAGTAGTAATGGCATCAGTAGTAGTAATCTGTGAACAAAGAGTTACACTAAATGTAAAGATACTAAAATTTAAGGCCCAAGTGTTTGTATTTGAGTCCCACACTGGTCCAGTGGTAGGTGAAGAAAGTTGTTGGACACCTTGCTGCTCTGTATGTTAATGCCCATGATGATGCAGTAAATTCTCACACAACTAATCCTCTGCCGAGCCTCCTCACTCAGCCTCCACACACCCGATGTGATTAGAAGGACAATAAATATGCTAGACAGCTTTTGTGCACACTTTATTTAGCTGCGTTATCTCATCTTTAAATTTTATGATGCTGCACAAATATCTAAGTGGGATATTTGTTGTGAAGTTTCTGGTTACCTGACAAATGTTCTTTTGACTCTGCTTTTCGGTATCAGAGTAAAGACTTTAGCTCTTTATCTGCTAGATGTCAAGCAAATCCCTAAGTTTTATCTGCCTCTGAAAAAACAAAAGCTTTGTGCCTGACAATAGTTTCCCACAGAGCTGAGAGACTGAGCGAGGGCGGGGCGATGTGGAGAAAAACAAGTCTCATGATCTTCTTGACCAATGACCTCAATATCAATAATCATGTTTCCATCAACAAATTAAATGTGCATATTGAAGATTTGCATGGGAAAAGCTGGATGGAAACCCCAAAATACGAAAATACATTTGAAAAGCTTGCATTTAACTTTACCTGGCTTTTTTGTCTAATTTGAAAAAAAATAGTTAAAGCACTAAAAGGAAGATGAAAACACTTTTTGTGATTATGTTTTGATGTCACAAACATTTAACAGATAAATGTTTCAATAAACCATTTTTATAGAGTTTCATTGACCACTGCCTATTTTCTCAAGAGGGTACCTGAAATACACAAATGCAATGTGATTAAAAGTTTTAACAAACAGTGAATGCATTAAAAATCTAATGAAGATATCTCATCAGTGCCCTTTTGAATATATTTTTTTTTTATTTGTTTGTAGAGAGATGTTATGGACACCCTGTCCATATGAAAGGAAATAAGAAAAACCATTATAGTTCTCCTTTTAAGGAGACACATGCATTAATGCATAGAGAGGCTGCGATGCAGAGGCAGACAAATCCTCCGTGTGTTTCCATTATTATCTGAACGAGTTGTGACTCAGCATGACTTGGCCCCTGAGAGAGAGTGTTTGGTGGACAGAACCGTGGAGGTGATTCACCATGTGGTTGGGTAGTGGTAGTATTGTGCGATCCTCAACGGTTCATCATAGGTTGCTCCATTAAGCAGGCCCGACGCCAGCTGCTACCCAGGACTATGCAAACCGCTCACGACCGGCTGCGTGATCCGCTCATTCATCTCTTCAGCTGCTGCACGAAGCCCAACCACGGCGTCTTTCTACGCACTGTATTGTGTTTTTAGAATCTATTCTTTCACCTACAGTACATGTACTCCCTCTGCATCATCCCTTTGTCTCGCTGCCTCTTTCTTGCTCTCCTACGCCATATTTATTCCTTCCTGCCCCCTCCACCTCTTCCTTTGGATTCAATATCCCCAGATAACGAGGGAATGATTCAGTTGTGTTTGGCCCGTTGCTCAGATCACAGTGCGTCAGTATTTCTGTCTGACTGAGTGCGTGTGAGTGTAATGTCTGCTTCAAATGCTACGGAAGCAGGAATGTTGGAGCACATTGAGGGAAAAAAAAAGTGCATCACTGAGAGCTGATGAATAAGCTGATGGAGGCATGTGTTGCAGCAGCGAGCGAATGCCTCTCTTCTGTCTGACAACAAAAGCGATGCCGCGTGCTGCCATCACAACCCCTCTCTCGTTCAGTCTCCACTTCCCCCCGTAGGCTACAAGGGATGTCATCCATGCACAACGCACACACAAATGTCCCGCCTACGCGTGCTTTGCCACGTGGGCTGCAGCGCGTCACGTGACCGAGGGCCAGCGGGCAGCCGCTCCGCCGCGCTCTGCGGTCAGCCTGATGTGTGCAGCGCCCCCTCCCCGCCTCTCTCACGACCCAGCCCCTCCCCCCCCGTGTCACAGGGGCACCAGTGGTGGCACTGGAGCCGTGCAGTGGCAACTTGTGTCTGAGTGCGGGGGCGGCCGGGGCATGCGCTGTCGTCTCCGCTGAGAGAGGAGGAGCCGCATGCTGGAAGAGCACGATGAGTAACCATCAGACTGTGGAAGGTGTGGAGAGGAAAAAAAAAAAAAGGGAGTGACTGAAAGTAGGAGAGGACAGGTTCAGGTGAGGTGAATGTCAGCGGGTGGGAGACAGAAACAGAAAAATACTGATATGAGAGTGATGAGTAAGTGAGAAGAAGAGCGAGGGCAAAAGACCAACATTTGGCATTTTAGAGGCACGTTGTCGTCATCAGTTTGGTGTTAGTCATCGCAGTATGTTCAGGCAACGCTTGTTTTCCCCTCCAATACAAATGCAAATGTCACCATGTCCTTTTAATTATTTTAACTTTTTTTTAATGTCCCCTTAGAGGATCAAACAGTGATGGATGGGAACAAACGTCACACTTTAATGGAATGCCTTCACCTCTTACCCCTGTAGGCCAAACTCTACCGGTAAACACTGTTCTCAGGATTTGGTTTTTGTCAGAATGTAAACCCTGAATGTAAGGTTACTCAGCTTTGGATAATATTACAAAAATAAATTTTCTGGAAGATATTTTTAAATTCTCCAGTAAGTGGCCCAGGTCGCATAATTACGCCTCCGGTATGATAACTGGTAGCATATAAAGGGAACTATGTTTTTACTGCTGACAAAATATGAACTTTTTTTAACATCTCACTCTTTTGAAAGAGTGGAGCTTAGACAGAGATGATAATCCTCCTTCTTTGAGGCCTTTTTTTTCTTCAAAATCTTAGATGTAACCTTTACTTAACGCAGATGAAATGGATGTAAATGCAGAAAACAAGTTCACATCTCCATGCTTCTGACTGGATGGCAGCCTCACAGTCACGCTGGGTAGTGTTCAGTGTTTTTGCTTTTGTAACATGCACTTTTACTGTTAGTGCATGATGAAGAAAAACATCAAGGAGAAATATTCTGACAGGAAAATATGCTTATTTCTCCAAGAGGTATATGAGTGAATTGATACAATCATGCCATGTTATGTCTTGATACCAAATATGCATATTCCTAGTTTAACACAAGCAGTGGAAAGTGGGCGAAACTCTTTCCAAAGCTCACAATCTGCCTACAAGCACCTCTAAACTCAGTAATTAACATATTACCTGAAAACAAAATGTTTTTCACAACCACAAATAGTCAAAATTTACCTTCCCATTTTTTATACTTGATGAATAAAAAACAAAATATAAGATCTGTAGCTGATCTTCAACAACAAGATTTACAACTAGTTTAATTGATGTGTTTTAAATTGATGTTTTTTTGTTCTGATTTATATGCACTGGAGCTTTAAACACAAGAACTCCAAACTGAATGAGAGAGCTGAAACCCCCTTTATATATATATATATATATATATATATATATATATATATATATGAATTAAAATAAAGAAAAAAAAACATAAAGAAATATGACGCCCCAAACTGTCAGACCTCTGAGTCTG
>JAOWBC010000383.1:1556517-1572725 GCA_028566105.1 Hypoplectrus providencianus | reverse complement strand
TCATATTTTGGCTCTATTTGCTGGGTTGCAAAATCGATGTGGCCATTGAATTGCAAGCGACCATTTTTAAAAACTCAACAATTCAACATGTAGACATGACAGTAAAACTTGTATGATGCTGTTAGAATACCTGTAATGACAGGAATGTTTCAAATCAAACCAGATAAATGAACAGTTTATGGATATTATCCACACGACTGCAGCATAGATATAAAATTGGACTGAGATTAAATTGGATTTCCATGATCAGTCTAGTGACATTGACCATCAGTAGCCTGCCAGGCTAAAATGGCCGCCTGGGTCATGTGTCCGTCCCCGGAAGGTGGCTTTTCTTGCTCTTGGATGTCTGCAGCTGTAACCTTGAAGGATGCGATTTCATCTGTCACTTATTCTCCCCTCCCCATCTAGACTGTGTCAGGATAAACTGTAACACCAGTAAGTCAACATTCTTCTTCTGCAGCCTTCTTCCTACAATCAATGTTTGATTATAGCCTGTGTGCTAGATGTAAGGGCAGAAATGTGTGAATGCAGGGGACTGATAAGAGGATTTCCAAGATAAGAGGGAAAAAAAAGTAATAGCCAGAGATTAAAGTTATGCAAATCTGACTTAATGCACTCTATATATTTTAAATGGCCCACTTTTTAAATTGATTCAGGCAACTAGTTTTTAATCTTTCCCTGTATGCCTATAGCTACTGGCTGAGCGTTTACACTGTGAGACTCTATGGGCTATATTGTTTTCCCAGTTCCACTGTAATATATCGTTGTGTGTCTCACTTGCTTTGTTTTCTTGCCCTCCTTATGTTAACACAGACTGCAGTTTATAGGCCTGTAATGTGAAATATGGATGGTATTCGCAGCCATGCTGTTACTCATGAAAGGGACTCTTATTTTTCATTATGTTCAAAAGTGCTTACAGCCACGTCGCAAGCAATAGAGACAGAACTGAGACATACAGAGGTGTGTGAGTGTCATAATACACTTGCTCAGGTGCTGTTAAATCAAACTTGGGAGGATTTTTCAAAATTCATTTTATTGATTTGGTTTCTGCACAGTATGACTGTAAACTAATCTATTTGAATCACTGATTTCAGTGTTAGTTAGTGATGACTTTCTTTATATACATGCAGCACACCGGCCTTAATGTGCAGTGCTAGGTCAACAGTGGATATTAGATGTTTAGTCACCAAGTTAAAATCCTGAATGTAACTGTTGGGAACTGCTTGTTTGGATTTAAACCTTGTGTTTGCTCTTGTTCAGCAGATCACTAATGTGAGCTCAGTGGGGCTGGGCTGCCCTCTAGTGGCTGTTTATAAGAATTATCTACACAATCTCGGCCTTAGGAAATAACAGCCACGAGGAAATTGCAGCAAAATTATTAATAATCCTCAGACCTTTGAGGTTTCTCATTTTTTTAACGGGTACAAGGATGTTTAGGCCAAACAGCAGAGCAACAGAAGATTACATAGAAGTGTGGGACATCATTTAAAGCTGGGTCCTTCTGCTAAATACTCTAAAACCACTATTTTTTTCTTTTACCAATTAAAAAATTAACAATGTACTGTATAACTTGGAAGGATCATCCACAATTATTAACCAATGGATTAAAGGAAAGGGAAAGAGAAGCCAGTCCAAGCTTTGGGTCCTTGTATGAGTAACAGCAGCTGTTAACCTTTATATTGCCGTCAGTTGTGGTCTGTTGTATTGTTTTCCTCTGTTGTCAAATGAAAACCAAATTTTTGTTTGGAAAGTAAGACTGCTATCTCTAAATGGTGAAGATGAAGTCAGATCTTTTTACCTGACTACACACTTATAAAATGAAAAAAATCCATAAAAATCAGCACTATAATGCCTGTTGCATTAGTAGGAGAAACAGAGATTTGGTTTGTGCCTGTGCTTCCCCGTCCCTTCACTAACTAACCCTCCTCTTCAGGCAAGGGCCCTGAGGTTCTTTATGCCGGACAAAAGCTCAACGACAATGAGTGGCACTCAGTACGAGTGGTCCGCCGCGGTAAAAACTTCAAGCTCACTGTGGATGACGACATGGCTGAAGGTATTACTGCATTACTGCTGTCAACTGTTGACTTTCTGATTTACACTACCTATAATATGCATGATCATTTAATCCAACTCCACTTTTTTTCCTTTTTTTGTGGGTGGGGGGTAGCGGCTCAATACAGTTGTATTATATCTGTTTGATTGACATTTTTTTTGTCACAGATGCCTTTTATGACTCATAAAGTACATAGAAATACTGCTGGATTGTTTTTTCCTGACGCCTTGTGTCTGGCAGTTAACCCTTGTGCCACACTGTGGATGTTTTTTTCTTTTCAATTTTTGGATCATTTTGGCTGTGCTAATGCATTTGGCAGTACAATTGTGTAACCCCCCACCCCCTCCCCCCCTTAATTTTGGCTCCACAGCTCCTACAATTAGTCTATAATAACCTGTGCAGCCAAATTAGACTGCGCTCAGACCCTTAAGGACTAAAATGTCCCTATTAAATCACAATTTTCAACCCTACCGCCAATACAGCATAAATCAACGCCTTAATATAAATAATAAAAAAATTAACTGTGGCATTATAGAAAACAACTGGCATTTAAATCGTAAAACATTGCAAATGTTCAATAATTGGGCTGAAGTTGCTTAAAAGAAGAAAATAATATATTATTTAATATTTTGAAGGTTATGTTATTTTTGTTCTTTCACATCCAATCAAATTTCTGAAAAACGAGCCACAAGGGTTTATAACATAGAAATACTGAGCTCATGTAACATAGAATTGGTTTGTGATTTCACCATTTATTTGAAAATGAGTTTTCTTTGTGTCAGGTTTGACTTGACTGCCAACACTGCCAAGGTTATTACATCAGCATGAGTCGAAGTGAGAGCGTGCTGCTGCTGCTGGGCTCAGATTAGGTTGCAGCATCCTTCCTCCTCTTCCATCCCTTCATCCCCCCGCTTCTTCTCCTTTCTCTTCCCTTGTCCACCCCAGGTCAGATGGCGGGCGACCACACCCGTCTGGAGTTCAACAACGTGGAGACGGGCATCCTGACGGAGAGGCGCTTCGTCTCATCTGCCCCCTCCTCCTTCATTGGACACCTTCAGGTATTAAACAGCCCATCAGGACAACAGCGTGATTTCAGCAAGTTACATTACCACCTCTGTCTTTAAAGTTTAGGATTGTTTTCTTTGTTTGGGTTTGACTACTTTAATCACAGTGTTAAAATAAAATCCGATTGAGTCCTCAGTTGATTTACCACACGTTCTCTCCTCACAGAGCCTGAAGTTCAACGGCATGCAGTACATCGACATGTGCAAGAACGGGGACATCGACTTCTGCGAGCTCAACGCCCGCTTCGGCATGCGCTTCATCATCGCTGACCCCGTGACCTTCAAAACCAAGGGCAGCTACCTGGGCCTGGCCACTCTGCAGGCCTATACCACGATGCACCTCTTCTTCCAGTTCAAAACCACGTCACCTGACGGCTTCATCATCTTCAACAGCGGAGACGGGAACGACTTCATCGCTGTCGAGCTGGTCAAAGGGTGAGCGGGAAACAACGTGTTGTGTTACACGGCTTCAGTCCAGAGATGATTATTAAAATAGCAGTGCGGGTGTGGGTTGGTTTCTCAAGGCATTATGAATTTAACAATGCTAACACAAACATCGATCCCAAATCTCTGTTGCACCTTTTGTAAGCTTGTAAACATGATTGTGTTGAAGCCAGAGTTTGTTTTCCTTCATCTGTTTAACTCCCATTAGTGTCCTGAGAGTTTTTACATTTAGGCAGATCAATCAGTGAGCATAATATGAAGTATAACGCAAAGTGTTTTTCTGCTGCGCTTCTCCTCTGCCAGGTTCATCCACTACGTGTTCGACCTGGGGAACGGGCCCAGCCTGTTGAAGGGGAACAGTGACAACCCACTGAATGATAACCAGTGGCATAACGTGGTCATCACGAGAGATGCTTCCAACACACACACACTCAAGGTGGACTCCAAGTCAGTCACCCAGAATGTCAATGGAGCCAAGAACCTCGACCTCAAAGGTATCACTGCCTTTCTTTTAGAGGAATTAAAATCAGTATGCTCATAATGGAGGACAAATGATAACTAACAAACCCTAAATCTGAAACCTGACTCCAAAACTAATGACACATATCTTCTGCTGGCTGACTAATGCAAACCAAAATACTACTTCATGTTAACTAAACAGAAAGTACACTATAAGGTATCAGTTTTCTAAAATAAAACCACCCTAAAACAAGTTTATGACTACTTATACAGCCCTATAACTCTTCCTGATTGACAGAGAGCCATGGTTGTGAGTTGTCAATCACAAGGCAGCCCCGCCCTAAAGCATACCCCCAATGGGAGCATTACAAAAATTTTTTTTTTATCTATCCTTGAAAATCCTTATATTTTAATGTTGTATTTCAAGGGTTTGATAAGTGCTTGCAAATGCCGGCAGTTTCCCCTCTTGAAAAACAGTAAAGCACGAGAAAGAAATGACATGCTGTCGTGTTAATTTGATAAATATCATAAAGATACTTAGTTTGTTTAATAAAAGGAAATAACAACTGTGTTAGGCACTGAAGAAGCTTGAAAATTGACCTAGAAAGTTCTTGAAAATTGTCTTTGATTTACTATAAAATAAAAACATCTATGTATGTTTGATATTTAAGATACTCACCAACGCACTCATTTGTCTCCTGTCCCCTCAGGTGACCTGTTTGTCGGAGGTCTGGGGCCCAACATGTACCAGAACCTCCCTAAGCTGGTGGTTTCTCGGGAGGGCTTCCAAGGCTGCTTGGCCTCAGTTGATCTCAACGGCCGCCTGCCAGATCTCATCAACGACGCCCTTTTCCGCAGTGGGCAGATTGAGCGTGGCTGTGAAGGTACAGATGGCCCGTAGCGTATGAGAATCATGACCTGCCGCGTGAGATTTATTAGTCTAATTAGAAGGCTCTTCAGTAGCCCTTAAAGCCACTCGCTGGCAACGTTAATCCTACTTATTTTCTTTTTTCCTCCGCCAGGAATTTGTCACATCTGACATCAAATGTGCCTTCTCTAAAAATGGCCCATTAATTTTTAAGTTGCATCTGTATTTTTTTAAGATAACTGGAAGGAGCTTAATTACATATTAGAAACTTAAACTAAGCATGGGTGTTTTTTTTTTATATAGTAACGTTATTTTAAATGTCTTACATGACAAGTTGCTACTTATTCTTAAACACCCACCTGCATTTTTGTGTTCTCCAGCACCTTAAACTTCCATCCAGATATCAGCTAACTGTATGAGATATTCCATACCATTACTCTTCCAATTTAAAAAGTCAAACTGCATGATGCTCACTGTGTGCGCTGCAGGCCTCTGCACATGACCTCTAGAGGGCAGCAGAAGATAGGTTCAAAGTGCTGCAGAGTGAGCCCAACATTTGACCAAGATTTCCAAAAACATACTTAAAAATCCAGTTTTATTAAAAAAAAATCACCTCCACATAGGAGATTTGTCAGAGACTCACCCCTCACTAACAAATCTACAGCGCTCCCCAGTGTTGCCCTCTGCTAAAGTGACGAACTCTGTACAAGTTTTACGAACACTAACAATGCTGGTCCCTCACTAACCTTTACTCTTGTTTTCCGCTCTGCTCTGTTCTGTTTGTTATTTTCTTTCTGCGCTAACAAAGTTGGTTTCACCAAAGCCGACCTGCAAGGTAGAGGGTTAAAGTCAGCCTCTCTGAGGCCTGCTCGCCTGAAAGTCTGCTGTGTGCAATGCATCGTGGGTGTCACCATGGCAGTCATGTTCTCTTGGTGCCGCAGAAGTGGCTTGCTCTCTGAAAGAAAACTATGGAAATAAAGAGACAGAGAGACTACTGGCAGACAAAACAGCTCAGAAATATTTATAATTATTGTGTGATTATTACAGTTTCATAATATGCATGCAGCCATGTCAGACTGCAGCACATTAAACTGCATCTAACAGTAATATAAGTGTTGTTCCAGTAGCTTTTCTTCCCTGCTTACCACCAGACTAGATGTCTCTATATTTGAGAAAACTATAAAGAACCTGAGTTCATTGTGGGGCTAATTTTGAGATCATGTTTACAATAACAATTGTTCATTGAATTTGGAAATAATATTTTTTTAGTCTTGCAAAAACAGGAGATTTTCATTAACTTTAAATGTAATGTATTTACTATATACTATTTATTTACAAAGATATATATTTAATATTTAATTTTTTTTTTTATACAAGAAAATAATGTTTAAAGATAAATAATAATAATAACAATAGCAACATGATAAAGAATTTGGGCTTTTAAGGAAGTCGTACTGCTGTACAGGAAAGGGGTCAGAGCCCTACTACTTCCCAAAATTGGATTAACATCTGATATATTTACTTCCAAACTTCTCTGAAAACAGAGTTGTTCACAGTGTAGGTAAAGAAAGTAAACAGATCAGGGCAGATAAGTGATGATCATGCAGTCGACAGTGTGAGTGCAGCGTCTGAAAGCAGAGGCAGGCAGTTTGTGGGAGTCCTGTGTTCTTTTATGAAAATGCCAGTTGTGACACATTACAGTCTGACATCGACAGCAGAAAGAGGCTGTCGCTGCACATCTAAACACCGCTGATCTATCAGGCCCCTCTCTGTCTCTCTCGTTTAAAAAACAAAAAAACAACCTATCATGTTTGCTACTCTACCCAGCTGAGAGTGTTTTTCAGAGAGCAAGCGACCTCCTGCTGCAACACTCAAACGCAGCGAAATCCTCCATTGCTCGCGCTGACAAAACGAGCACAGACGTGCGCATGCAAACATGAGATTCACGCCGATGCGATACAGAAATCCATGTGTGCACAGAGTGTCGCGGATGCCTGGTTGACTGCCATCACCGTACATTACACAGTAAATGCACTTTCAGCTGGCAAACCTGCTCTGTTCTCCACTTCAAATGTCTTTCTTCTCTTCACATTGTCTTGCACAAGACAATTGACACCGTTTATTGCATTTGTCTGCCATTTTCTTTGGACTCTTTATTTAATTTCACTTTTATTTACTTCTGTTTGTTTCCAATGTGGTTATCAGAGGGGTTTCTGTCAAGGTCCCCCCCCCCCCAGTGTCTGTTTAGACTCCGACGGGGGAATTGTTTATCTCGTTATCTATGCTGTTCGCTTGTCCTTATCTGCATTCCCTCTCAGTATAAGTATTCAAAGGTAAGAGCTATGTGTGGTGTAGACGAATAGCAAACACACATCCAGTTTGACTTTGAATACCCTCCTCAACTCCTGTCTGACTGAAGTGCATACACGGGGATATGCACTACGTGTTCTCAAGTGCTCTTTTTCTTTCTTTTCTCCTCTGCTCTTCATGAACTCCGTCTGTCTAGTGTGTCTAGTGTTCACCGTCTATTCTCACAGTGAAAATAATGCTAGAGAGAAAATTGCCAGGGCTATAGCAATGCCATATTTATGAAAAAAAGGTCTTGTTTAAGTGAGTTTTTATTCATGAGTCATTTGTTAAAAGGTTATTTGTCTTGTCTTGCTTGTTCACAGAGGGAATGCAGCGTTTTATTCTGACCAAACTTTTATTTTTGTAAAATCTACTTGTTGGAATGACAAAACTTGCATGCACGTCCACCTGCACACACACTCTCAAAAAAAGAAAAAGAAGGAAATGAAGGGACAGTGTCATCACATCAGCCCAGTTGTGGTACAATCCGCCTGCCGTAGCATGTCAGATTAGAACAAAACTAGCGTAGCATCCTGTACAGCGGTTTTTACAGCAATCAACGCAGAGAAAACGCTGATGCTCCCACTGCTTGAGAAGCGTGCTGTTGATCCTGTGAAAACCTGGCTCCTCTGCCTCGGCTTGCCACTGCGTTTGCCGCTTTACCCAGCATGAAACAGGATTCCCCAGACAGTTTTTTTTAGTGTGTTGTACTCCAGGTCAGGCTCCCTGTGGTGGCACTGTTTGCTCCTTGTTCTTTCTTCTAGGCCCACATGCTGTATATATCTCTCTCTCTCTTTAGAGTGCATTTCTTCTGCATGGGTCCTGCATTGTTAAGGCTCAGCAGTAGCTCTAATTGTTGTTTGACTGCGCTCCTGTGGTACCTCTCTTTCTCTCCCCCCCCTCGCCTTCTCTCCAGGCCCAAGTACGACCTGCCAGGAGGACTCGTGCGCCAACATGGGTGTATGCATCCAGCAGTGGGAGAACTTCACATGTGACTGCTCCATGACGTCGTACTCTGGGACTCACTGCAATGACCGTGAGTGCTATTTATCATTACTTGCACCGCATGTGCATTAAAGGAGCACTCCACTGATTTTTCAGGCACAAAGTCATGTGTCAGACACAAGGAGTTCTAACTGACATCTGAAATCATTTTGTTCGAATTTGGAACAGGTGGAAATAAAAGTTTTTTTCAAGGATAATGTTTCTAATTTGAATTTTCTTTCATCTGTGAAGAAGATGAAGGAAATACCGGTATTTTTTTTACTTATTTACTTTTGAATCTCATAAAACAGTACAGATAATATGTAGGAGACTTTCTTTTCCCCATTAATTTATTTTTCAGGACTTTTTTGTTTTTTAATACTCATTTAGGCCAATAGAGGCTGAGGTGCAGCAATAACATATAGCTTATGAATTTGTACAAGTCCCTCAGCCTCTTTTGGCCACAATGGGTATTACAACAACAAATACTTAAAAACATAAACTGTTTCAGGCAAAGCTTTTTTTGTCATTTGTTTTTCCAAAAAATCAAAATAACTTTTATCATGGTGAAATCCTTTTCCCACCTGTCACAAACTCAGGACATAAACTATTCAGGTCAGTCTAAATAATTCTATAATAATGAATTTCTAATCTAAGAAAACAATATCATCCAGAAATGATAAGTGATATCATCAATGTGGAGACTTAGGCATATAAAACTTGCATCTACCAGTCAAAGAACAACAAAAAAAAGTGCCATACTAACCTGTAGGAGTGCTCCTTAAACACATGCATTCAGCACCAGACACACAGCTGTGCTCCACTGCCATATTTCACTTTTATACCTGCATCCTGTGTATAGAAGTGCATAAAAACACATTATATTCTGAGAACATACAGTCATTTCACACTCATAAAAACTCCAAACACACACACATATACATAAACTGGATGCACCTACGGAGCCGTGCCATCCTCTCTGCAACAGTGAGTACCATATCCTTGACTCAAGGACTCCAAGGCTGTTTCACTCGTGTGCTTATTAAAGCCTTTGTCAGATTTGCTGCATGAAAGTGGAGCTGAAAGCTTCATGTGATCTTTAAATGAAGCACAGAGAGATGCTGGCAATTGTTGAGGGTGTTTTTTTTTTTTTTGCTGCAATGCAGGCAATTTGTCGTAACAAATGCTTGATGTTCCGAGCTTTCACGTTTTTGGGCTGCGAAGTGAACGGCTGTGACTGATGATGTGTAAAATATCCACTTCTGCCTCAATCGCCTTTTCATAAACGCCCTTCAAATTGCTATCATAGAAGTTGAAGTGTGAGTTTATGTGTGTGTGTGTGTGAGTGTGTATGTGTGTGTGTAGGGATCTCTTATCCCCATGACGACAGGGGACTTCCCCTCAGTAATCACGGTTGGCGGTCTTTCATTTAGCGGTTAATAGTCGGGGCATACTGCTGCTGGGCCAGACTAATGAGGTGGTGGAGGCTGTTAGGAGAGCTGCTCTCTGTGAGCGCTGGCATCCCCTAATCATCCAGACCTTTCTGATGTGAGACCCGGCCGTTGTGTATGACTTCTCGTCTCTCAAATCCCAATTTTCTTTTTTCTCTCTTCTTCTTCTTTCGCTTCTTCTTTTTCTCACTCATCTCTGTTCTTCCCACCCTCTGCGAAACATCATCTGACGGCCTCATGTCCACGCAGGGCGCGTAATTGACTCCAGTTCTCGCTTGGTGATGGGAGCTGTGTGTTTATGTGTTAATTAGTGATGAGAAGCCCTCAGTAATTCCCCTCCTGGTGCTGCCTGGAATGACATACAGGGCGGTTTCATTGATTTTCAGTTGACACCGACATATTTCTTTTTGAAACACAAGAGCTTGCATGGTAACTTATCTACATCTCATGACGGTGCAGGTTTAAGTCTCCTGTTGCTGCTTTTGGAGATGGATGCTCACTAATATTGACTGGACTGGCCGAGCGTATAATAGCATCCTTAAAAGAGCGCGTTCGCCCTGAATGGGAGTTATGTGGTTGATTTTCTTTCAAGCTCTCATTTCCTCTGCTCGAAATAAGAAAATAAACAACACAGGGCTGACAGACAAACTGTTTTTTTGGTTCACCTGAGTTTTTATTTCAGAACCCGTACGCATGAGTCTACATGACACCGTGTGCCCAAGATAAAGGGTCTAGTTTGCTTGGATTGACCCAGTCTGGTTGATGTTGACTCTGATGACAACCCATGTCACTGTGAGGTTCAATGCAGTGCCGTCGCAGACCACCAGGTGGCAGTAAATCCATAAGCAGGACCGCACACTGTCCCTCCACGCTGGGAGAAAATGAGATGCAATCCCCCGAGCATGAAATCAGCTTTCCTGTTATTTTCCTCTGCTGCTTTGCCTCTTGTACTTCTCTCTCTCTTTATCAACCCCCCTTCCACTACAAAAACACAGCCCATCCAATTTCTATAGTTATGGATCATAGTGAGAATATTGTGCGTTCCCCTAAACAATGTAAAATCTAATGTACAATACAATCATATTGCCAACAGTTTTATTGTCCGATTGAAGCAGCATGATAAAAATGAAAGCGGGGAACACGGTCCTTTCCTCATGCTCGCGTGTGTGTTTTGTACGACTGCCTTTTATTCAGTGAGCACAGTGCTGAGAGAGAGTTTTTAATTAACAATGTGGGAGTGGAGCTTCTCCCTCTGTTTCTCTCAGTCTCTCCCTCTCTGATAGCTGGCAGCAAATATCAGTAATTGTCTGCTTCTCTGACTCCGTCTCTACCCATTGTCCAAATGAAGAAACTTGAACAAAAGTAAAGTGAACATTTCTGCCAGTGAAGCCTCTCGCAGTCTCATCTGTGCCGATTGTTAGCGCGAGCCTCCGTGCCCTCGCTGCACTGCTCCATTGTAGCCAACAGGGCTCTAGGTGGCGAAGAGAGTGGAAAAAAAACCTCAGCAGGCAAAAACTATCTACACTCCTTCCATTTCTTCTTGTGTAGCCCTGCAGCCCGCACTTTGTCACTGCACACCTTTACTTATGGGAACAAGACACAAAGGAAATTTGCAGGGCTCTTTGCACCATACAGGCCATTTCCAGCACTTGGGATCTGGAGGTACACATCGTGCCCGGCGCTGCTAAAAAAAAGGGGGTGTGGGGGGTGACGGTGGTGGTGGTGGTGGTGGAGGGATGAACTCTTTTTATAGCATTTTCATCCTGCTTGGTTCTGGCTCACTGCTTTTGTCATGCTCATCTCCATCTCCCTGTCGTCTCGTATCCATCCCCCTCTTTCTCTACGTCTTTCCTCCTCCTCCTCCTCCTCTCCCTCTTCTGTTTTCTAAGCGGACCTCTCTCCCTGTCAGGTTCTATGAATACCGCATATTTTCATTTAAATCCAAGGACATGGGAGCTGTGGGCCAAGCAAGAAGAGCAGCGGACACTCCTCTTCCACATCCAGAGCAATTACTCAACTTACGTAATAGAATTATCTCTGCAAAGGTCGCTGCATTGTTCCACAGTCAGGAACATGGTAAACAAACAGAAAGAACGAGTGGAGAAGGGAGAGGGAATGGAGACAGGCAACAGAACACTGTTCGTCAGTGTGATGCTGACATCGGTAATTGCTTAGATAGATTTAGTGATGAATTTCTCTGCCAGTGTATTGATCCCAACCAACCCTCTGCTCCTGCTCAACCCAATGTCCTTAATTCACTTTTCAAGGCATGCTCAGAGGGCTGTAAGCATATCTGGATAACTGCTTATATAAATGACAAAGCAGCGGCATCGCTTCCTTCACTATTTAAAAGAAAGTAATCATGGCATTCGCCTTGTAGTCATTTCTTCCCCCGCTCATCGGGGAGAGGAGCGGGAGAGAAAAGAAAAGGACAAAAGAGGTTCAGAGTTGAGGAACAAGCTGTGTTTCCTCTGGTCCACAATGTTCTACTCAGTAGAAAAATCAACAATAATAACTGCATTTTCTCTCCATTGACTAATATGTCTGCTCGACAGTATTAAACCCAGAGGGGGAAAATAAGGTAGCAGCACAATGGCGCTATTCACTTTGACATGACGTCAATGATGAGTGAAGGTTTTAGAATAAACAAGCAAATGAGAAAAGAAACACACACACAAACACACGCAGGCTCTGCTGGTATCTATAGTCCAGCTCATGAATACTGAAGGAGTTTTCATTGGAGCACTGAATAATTTAACTGCTGTCTCTGTAAATGGGATTAAGTAGCTCGAGCTGGCTGGGACTGGCCAACAGGTGTTGAGCACGGGTTAGTTGGCTATGAAGCACTGAGCCTGGCATAGTTTCAGCTGGGCACAGATGTAGTGATGGCAACTTTAGATCATAATACATGGACAACTTTTCAGCCAGTGAGGCAAGTAATATTACGATTAATTCGGTAGAGAGAGGGAATAAAGGGAGAAATCAATCTTTGAAGCCATTGGCTAGCTGCACAACCAAAGACAATTGAACTTATGGAACTACTCAGGCGATATTTATGCTGAAAGTGTAATGAAAGTGTTTATCTGTATGTTTGCTGTTTTCTGCTTACGGACAAAAGAGAGCACTGACACTAGAGAAAAATAGATGTCAAGTGTTTTCCTTTTTTCCCTTCTCTTTTCTTCTTTCACAAGAGCTTGCTGAAAGTTTTTCATACGCTATGTGAAAGTACCTTTTGGCTAAAGAGGGCTTATAAGTGGAGCATAGAAATATGAGAACGTTTGCCTATAAATATCACAGGTAGATCAGAAATGGGCCAATTGAGCTCCATGGAGAAGGATTTGTCCTCAGGGCACAACCTATCCCAAAAGCACACTTTTCAAATGATCTCACTCTCTTGGTTGTAGGTGAATATGTTGGCTAGAAATGACTGGGACATCATGTGATCAGGTGGCTTAAGCAGCCACTTAACTGCTGCCTGCAGTATCATCACAAAGGAACATGTTTTGGATGATTGAGGTTTGCTGCTTTGAGGAAAGTGCGGCTGTTGTCGTGTAGCTGTGGCTGGAGGAGGACTGTAATTGCCCAGCATCAGCCCGATGCAATTGCCTGAAACACACATACACAAGAGTGCAGAAACATAAAGTTGTCCCTCCAAGGTTTATAATCTCCCTTCCGCTCTCTATCACTTTATCACTCCTCTTCCTTGTCTTATGATATCTATATTAGAACCAGAGCTGCACGTGCAGCCCTTGGGGGGGTGTAACGAGCTGCCCCACCATTGGCTGATCAGGCTAATGATGCTTACCCAGCACTGCATCATGTCACTGTGATAAGAGTGGATGTCGCTTGTGTCAATCGATGTGTCACCGCCGTGCTCAGAGCCGCGGTATAATTGGATATACGCGGTGCCGTGGAGCCCAAATGCCCAGGGGCCAGAAGAAAAGAGAATGTAAAACGGGTAAAAAGATGGAGGAGAAAAGTGGGTGATGTTGCTCCTTATGAGTGTCAATAAATGGGTGTGTTCAAGCAATGCATAGTTTTCAATACTTTTGGATCATTTATTTTTATTTTCATATTAATATACTGCTGTATTTCTGAGCCATTAGTCTTATTGCCGGAATATTTCTTGGTAGTTGACTTAAAGCCGAACTGTTCAATATCTCTATAAACACACTGGATCAAATGGCAAAAGTTACGCTTATAATGACAGCCCCTCATTTTTGTTGGTTTCTGGCTTAAAACTCGGTTGTTGTTAAACACGCTTTTCAGCCCCATCAACACTACCTGCCCTAATAGGAGACTGACAAGGTTAGTGACTAGCTAATGAACATAGTAGGGCATTTAGCATGCTAGGATGTCAGATGTTTTGCTCAGAAGATGGTGAGAAACAAACACAACTGAAAGGACAGTGAATATCAGGCGAGAAACGGGCATTGATTCATCATTAGCGATGGCAACTTTAAAAGGTGAGATCATTTTGGGCTTGTGTAGCTTGTTTTTCTGCCCCACAAGTAGGCAGCTTTAAAGTACGTTTTCCCTCACTTTTTTTCTTTGAGAATCTGTCTCGTCGTTTGTACAGAGATTGATTCTGTATTAAATGTATGTAGCCGAGCATTTTTGGCATGCTGTAACAGTTCAAGCCACTAACTTCTCATAAAAACACATCTTGCATATTTGCATTTAATAAAAAAAAAACTATTGGTCTAAGGTATGTAGGTAGAAGTAATTCAAATAATTTTACCTCACTGTTTTTCTTGCTTCCAATATTTATGATATCTAATCTGAGTGCACCCTGACTCTAGCTTCATACCAAACACAGATATCTAAATGATATTGATCTTCTCATCTCATAATATTAATAAAGCAGAAAAGGTTAAAGTAATCCTTTAAAACAGACCAATTACATAATAGTAAACAATGTTGTAGTTGTGGAACCTACTGTAAGAGACGATGTGAAAGTTCTCCTGGTGTGAAAAACAGAGACAGTAGTGGAACTTTCTGTAAACTGCCATGGTGAGCAAATGAGAGAGATGTTGTATGGACAGGGAGGGAATGATTGAGTCGAACACATTACAGACAGTTACGATGAGGGGCATCCATCTGTTTTGGTGCCAGGCGGGTAACCTTGAGGCTGTCAGAGCGTTCCCAGCAACCGTGGCCCTTGCAGGCTGAGAGCCCAGCCACAGACACATCCATCAACACATGTTCCTAGACACATTTCAGGAGCAGCGGCAACACATACAAATCACCCAATCAATACCTCGAACGCCTCGCCTGGACTTGAAGCTTTTGGGCAGGAACATGTCTTGAGTAAGTGCAGATCAGGCGTTTGCTTTCTTTTGAGGCTGTAATATTTCTTTTTGTTGTGGTCTTTCATTCGTACATGTCTCTTTCTTAGCTGTCATTGTGTTTTTGGTTTTGAGTCTCATGAAGAAGATGAAATGATTTTTAACTGTGTGTTCCTCTGTGTGCAAACAACCAACACATTGTCCTGCCAATGTGTGTAAATCTTTGCTTTGGTTTTGAAAGGCCACACAAATAGAAGTAATTTGTCATTGGCAGACAGTATCCTCTGCTCTCAATTGCACCAGCGAGTTCATACAATACAATAATTTAGACGTGCATGGATCAAAAAGAAAGGTGAGCGGGTTTATTGTTCTTGATGCACTCCCCTTCTCTCTGTCTTTTCTCTCTTTTGTCTCCCAGCGGTGAGGCTGATAGTTAGTCATCACCAGTAGGGAGCTAAACCACTCAAAAAGCAGACTACAAAGAATAAAGCTCTCTTCTGTACAGCACTTACAGGAGGGTACTTCATCAGAAACAAGGGGGCACTGGATCTACCAGCCCCTCTTTGTGTTCATCTCAAATAAGAAGTCCGTTTAACTGTGTCTCTGACTGCATTGCAACAAGTGCCAGGCTTAGATAGACTTCATAACAGCCAATGCTGTACGCCTGATGGCTTCTGACAGACGCCTTTTAACACTTCTATGACAAAAGGCAAGCTTTTACATGGGTCACATTGACCCTTTTCAGGTAAATGTCAGAATCTGGTTCCACAATTAAAAGGAATAGGTTTACCCACAGGGCAGTCACATCACTCATTGAGCTCGGTTGCCATAGTGAGGTCACTCAGCGGAAGGTTGTCGGATGAAGCGGTTCAGCCCTTCGAGCTAGAAATGAAAATTGCACTATTTGATAGCTTACAGCCATTCATTTTCACCATTAGAGGGCTCTCAGCAGAAGAACCCTGCATTGCGTCTGAAGGGCACTCATATAGTGAATATGCTCCTGTGCAGGCGGCCAAGACGTCCACAGTCTCCATCAGCTAAAACTGATGGTTTTCATCAGGCGAAAGCAATTTAAAAGCAATTACCGCTGACATTTTTATTTCCAAAGAGAACAGTCTGTCCACTCCCCCTCGGTATACATAGACGCACCTGGGGCGCCCAACTTGGAGGAAGAGAATGGTTTTCCAGAGCACTTTGAGGTCTTAGCATCAATGTTGGCTTGGATGTTTGGATTGAACAACATCATTC
>JAOWBC010000383.1:1523129-1540879 GCA_028566105.1 Hypoplectrus providencianus | reverse complement strand
ATAATATCTACATGCCTGACCGCTGCTCCACACTCTCCAGGCTTTAGCTCATGCAATGCAATCGAGCAAAAAAAAGAAGAAAGAAATAGAAAGCATAATTTACTTACTAACGTGACAAATGCCCTCTTCTCCACGCTTATCTATTTTACTTTATCTCAGTTCTTCTCCGCTGTGCTCCAACAGCCGACTAAAAGCAAAAAAATGGTGGTCTAAGAAGCATATCTGTGCACAAGCCAGAGTCATTTTAATTGAGTGTGCTGAGCGATGAGCCTGCTTGGAGGTGCTTTAATTTGCAGGGATGGCTAAACAGATGTAGCATCATAAAGTAATGTAATGGATTTCCCCCCCACCCCCTGGTGTAAAGGCATGCGAATAAGCCCCGGCTAAGTGATGGCAGACTGGGAGAATGAATGGAAAAGAGGGTTTTTACACAAGAAATACTTAAGTAGGATCACTTTATTTGGATGACTCAGTCGGTAAATACTGAAAGCCTAAAAAACTGCTGATTGGCAGCCTTCAGTGTGATTATGTATCATATCATATGTGTGTGTGTGTGCAGGCATTGGCATGAAACATGAATGTGGAACACGGTGTGCAATATATACCTTTTGAAGTGTGTTTGCATGCTTGTTCCTCTATAGGGGGGCCAGAACTGTACTGTGAGGCTTTGAAGTGTGCTGACACACTGTATGCGCCTGTTTGTATGTGTGTATATATGTGTGTGTTTGGGGGATTGTGGGCTAGGCACTGGGCTAGATAAATCCAAGGTTAACTGTTGTCAAACCCGCCTTCCGGCCATGGCAGTGTAGTAGGCGCAAGAGCCATGAAGTGGTCCCCTCAGAGAGGCTGCTGAGGCCAGCTCCAGCTGTCGAGCTGCAAAGACGCACACCCACCCCACATTCCCGACAACACAGACATATGTCACACTCCCTGTCCGAGCCACATTGGGGAGCCGTGGCACGGAGGCAATGGCACGCTTTTCTCCTGGCCAAAAACACTCAGCCGGACGAGTGCAAGAGGCCATGTTGCACCGTCGTGTTGTTACAGGGATTTCACAGCATGCAAAAAGAGACACACGCACGGGGTAAGGTCGGACGTGATTCCCCCCTCTCTGTCAGCGAACGAGAGCTGGCAAGGTGAATGCCACGTGTGCCTGCATCGGCTTGCCAATGACAGATGGAGCCCAGGTGCCATTAGGCAGACAAACGACGGCTTCATTAGGATGTGCCACTGGCAAGTGATGAATGCTGCCCTCTCCAAGCCATATTTGGAGCAAGATAAAAACAGGGAAAGAGGTGGGAGATGCTATGTAGGTTGTTCAGAAGGCAGCTTCGATTTCGTTTCAAGTCTGTGCTTTTAGGCCACATTAAAAAAAGTGTATCAAATGCTGTAAATTATATCAAACAGCTGAGAGGAAGTCGAAGACACTTTTAGGCAATCAACCTATCAACCATCATTTCTTTTGTCTTCGGTTATAATTTTTTGGATGTGATTGCCCATATGGGGAGCCAAAAGCAACATGTTCGTGTTGATTCTTTTCTCTTATTTATTTTTTTAAAGATTTCTACGCTGGATGGATTATAGAAGGGGCATACTGGGCACAAACCTCAGGGCCAAGGAAGATGCAAAACGACTGCTAAAACAACACAAAAAGCCTCACAACAACCACGAAACAGAGCAAACAACCACAAAGAGATAGGATGACTACAAAGAAACACAAGGAAATACAAAAAGAAACAAAATTACAACAAAAGTGAGGAAAACAACCACATAATTACACAAAACAAAACCAACAAAACAATCTCATGGTAAGACAAAATGTTTTAAGAGATGCAACAAAACCACAAAGAGACAAAAAGCAACTAAAAAAAACAAAATTGACACACATGGGTTAGTTATAACAATAAAGAAACACAAACTAGCAACCAAGAGAAATTAAATGACTACAAAGAGACATAAAACAGCTACAAAAAGACAGTGACACAAACAGCTACAAAGAGACATGCAATGACAACAGAGAGGCAAAAAGCAGTTACAAAGAGACAAAAAATGACCCAAAAGAGACACAAAATAGCAACAAAAAGAGGCTCAACAAATATCAAGGCTGTGTGTCTTGCTCTTATGGAGGAAAGGTTCGAGGGCTTGTGCCCAGGGCCCCATGTCTCATAATCTGCTCATGGTTGTTTCATATGAAAATTCAAATGTATTGCATCAGCCTCTACATTTTTGGCTGCTAGAAATAAAAACCATATGGCAGAGAACTGTAGCCTTGTAAGTGGAGCGACTTGCTCACTTTCCATTCCCACGCAAGTCCAACGTGTCTCAAACACAGCACATCAAGAGCACATCATCGTCGACTTCAGTGCACCTCACAGCGCCCCCCCGCCTTACTCACAGAAGGAGGCAGGACAGGAAACAGTGGGGTGTAGGGGAGTCGAGGGGGGCCGTGGCAGAGAAAAGTTAAAGGGGAAGGGAGGACAGGGACGGAGCTTGAGAGAGATCATGAGAGACAGAAGCGGAGGGAGAGGCTGGGAGAGGGAGGGAGGTGTGCCACGGGCCACAACGGCTCTCCCTCCCCACTCACATCCATGTGTCACCTCACCGTGTTGCAAATTAGGCTACACATGCTCCCTGGAGATGTCAGAACATATATCTTGATGGTTGGCTTGAATTTGCATAGGTGCACCGCCGTCTTTAAAACAGGATTATTCCCCATCCCGCCTGGAATCTGTTCATTTTAATAAATGGGGGATTTTATTTTAAATGTTTGTCTAATTCTATTTTTTAATCATGAATGACTTTAGGTAGAAATGTGTCAGTAGTGTTGCTGTGTAGTGAGACTACTAGTTTAACCACAATACCCAGAAGTAGTTGTCTAACAGATATTTTCAAAATCATGTAACATTTTCAGTAGCATGCTATTTTTCCAACCTAGTAGTGGGGTAGCGTGACCAAATGCTGCATCACATTTTTTCCCCTCTTGAAGATTAAAAAGCTCAGAAATGATTGAAATGTTGCTCTACCACCTGCGCGGTTTCTGCACCGCCACCCTTCCCGTCTTAGAATTCAGGGGAGAATCGAGCAGCGTGTTCGTTTGATGGTACAGACCAGAAAGAGACAGACAGAGGGAGGGACTGGCAGCTGACAGGCTGGGCAACTCAGACACCCAAGAGCTAAAATTATACTACTTAATTGAAGTTTACTTCAGACTGAAATTAGTGAGAGCATTTATCACCATAATGATGTTTTGACTATATGGTATCTCACAAGCACAGGTAAGCAGCAATAATCTCTCATCATGTACCATGTAAATGTCCAAATCTCTGTATGATCAAAACAGCCATGACACAGACAGGCTGCTGATGTGGTGGGGTCAGAGGGGAGGAAAAAAGTCTGCAAATGTACTCACAGAATGCATCAAAACCACAAAACACAGACAACACCAAGGTGCTGCTGTGCTGAAACTAAATAGGAATGACATAAAAAACAATGCCATGTGCAGCGCACCCATAGAAAATACGACTGCATCTGCTAACCTGACAAGGAGGTGAGTAAACAAAACACTATATGGCCACAATGATTGGAAATATGATTGTGGATACAGGACACACATCACCGCTCAGCACAAACTCCAATAATATGCCAACATGGAACATGCACATGTCATACTCGCAGTTTATATTAGAGACACTCTTTAAACCATGTTCCAAAATAAACGCCCACTCGCCTGTCTGTGGGGTTTACAGTAATTGTATGCTGCATTCGCTCATTCATTGTCCTGATGCAGTAATTATCACCACCATCTTTAGTGTCATCCTACCAACCCTACACAGCACAGTATAATAATAAAGTGTCACCTTACCATCAGTCTGAAGAAATGTAACGGGCTCATGTGCACAACTAACATGCTCCTCTGTGATATGAGTGATCAACGTATCTATTTTTTTTTTGTCAGTCTTAAAAGGATAGTTTAGATTTTAGTTAAATTTGTTTCTGATATGAACATGGAAGCTATTTTAAAGGAACCATCCAGACACCAAAGCTCTGAAAGCAAGCCAATAGCTTTGCCTCCACTACATGCTCACCTTATTTGAAACAAATGAACTCCAAAATCCTAAAGTATCGCTTTTAAATGTATCCAAAAGAGTATGGACAGGATTGATACTCATGTGACTCATCATCACATAAATTCAAAAGGGACTTCGGGCCAGATTTGAAACTCAGGTTTGTTGCAACAAGGTCTCATCATTAAATGTGGTCCTGGAGCCGCCAATAGCAGTCATGTTTCAGAACTATGTTGCTTAAACTTAATATCTCACTGCAATCAGATCTTTAATGTCAATAAAATGAATAATAATCATGATGTTGTTACACTGACAGCTTTTCAAGACCTGGTAAACCTTAATTATATTACTTAACAATGTGATGTCAAGCAACAGTATTCTCTTTGAGTGGATAATAATGACATAATGTTGCTCTAGCTTGGGGCTTTACCTGCAAACTCAGCTGCAAATACATAAATAGGCAGGGGGGGCATTTTGGAGCAACTGTGTCTTAAAATAAGATATAGTGAGTTGTATATACTTGAGCTGCACAGGACTAGTTGTGAAGGAGTAAGTAGTTACCTTTATATCATGATAGCCTTGTAAAGAAAAAGCTGCCACAAATTTAAGAACGTAACTGCCATGAGTGATAAACATAACCCTCAATCACTGGCTCCTGTTACTTCAGTAATAAATGACGCCTCAGTCACAGTTTTCCCTTGGAAACCCCACTGTAATTTGACTTCATTAAATCTGTAATGTTGGGGGAAAAAGAGAACCAGAGAGCGGAGTCTGCCTTGTGATTTCACCCTCCTGCTGCTCAAAAGAAAATGTGTCCTTTGATGTGCTTGAAAGAAGCAGGATTCCACATTTTCTTCATAAAGTCTTTCATTTGTTATCTATCTCGCTTTAACAATTTGAAACTAAAGTCACCTCAAGCTGCACTCAGGGATGACAAGCGCATGATTTGCGATTTATAATTGTTTGTTTCTCTGTCTCGGTCTCTCTCGGAGCCCTCCTCCCCACGTGCGCGGTTCCATCCTGGGAGGCAGGTGCTCGGGTTATGGTTAGCGTTCTGCATTGTAGGCTCTGATGGGACTGGCGATGCATTGTATTGTGAGCCAGATATTGCCTTCCCCTGGCTGCAGTCAGACGGGCAAATGGATGCTGCCTGTGCACCCTGCTCAGGGATAAAGAGAAAGACAAGCCGGTAGAATGAGGGAGCAGCCAGCGCGCTATGATTCTACCTGACACTTAACACCTGAGAGCAACTAACTTTCCCACAAATTTGGTGTAAAAACATAATAATCATCATTATCATCATCATTATCATCATCGCACAAGATATCCTGATTGAATAAAAAAGGAAAGACATCAGAAGCCAACCAGCTGGAAAATCACACACAAGCTCTCATTCTGACGCAGAAAAGACTTGTTTGCACATATCATTCTGGTCTGTAGCCAGTCATTTAATATGCTGTTTGACTAAAGCAGCTTCTTAGACTGGCTTTGAAAGTGGATAGCGGTGTTGATCAATGGCATTTGTTTCCATTTCAAAGAGCCATTACAGCAGTCTGACATGTTGTTTGGACGGCAGGTCTGCACTCGTTGGCACAAACAATTTGATTTCAGTGGAAAGAAGCCAGTCAGTGGCAGCAGGGCAGCACACTTTTATTCAACGCCTTGTGCATGCGTAGGTCACACATGCAGGAAACACACATTCATCTGAGCACACATGTGCTGCCTTAGAGGTTAGATGATAAAAAGGGCTTTGCAAGTTGTAGTTAGATGCATGTCATTGCTGTGAATTGGTAAAAACATGTTCTACTGTGTGATATTTAGATTTCATTCCAGTTGTTCACCCACGACAGCAAAACAGTTTTTGAAGTATAATAGGAGCATGTTGTAGAAGCCAATGTAATGGACTTACATTGAAGACTAAGTTCCAGGGATTTAGACACTAGTATTTATTTATATTCATCACCCATGTCAACAGTATTTCTGTTAAAATACCAGTGGGAGTTTTAGTATTTATTCTTTGTGTGTTTGTTTATGCCTGACCTCAAAATGCTGTTGGTTGACTGGCCAAACTTCCAGTTAGTTTTCATGGTAACATGGCAGCTTTCATTACAGCTGCTGCACAATGTGTGTATATATATATATATTTTTTTTTTTTTGATAATTGATTTATCCAATGAATATCCAATCACAAAACAATATGCTTGACCTCAAATTCCCAAACACATCCTAAAGTATACCCTGCTGCATCTATATATAACTGGAACCAGAGCATACAAAGTAAACATTATGCTGTGTTGACAGTAGTGATAGTTACCATATAGTCATTAGGGAAATGTTAACTGGGGTAATAAATCAAGCAGGGAGTAGGGTTGTTTTCTCATTGCCCTCTATAAAATCTCCAGCCCCCTGTTGGCCTTTAGAAAGACTGCAGGTTTAAAGCACTTTTGTATTGGCTCCGCTCTTTAGACTCTTCACTCTTTGGTTCTGCCAGCGTATAAATCCAGTTCAGTAAGCAGGATTTCCTAGTTCGTCAGCATATGAAGATTAAGAGTTCAGAGGAAGGTAGGCGTGTAGCATGTTTGTAGCATGTTAGTTGTAGCCACATTATTTTGTGAGATTCAGTGGCTACACAAGTACAATTTATCTCCTAAATGAACGATAATTTAAAAATTAACCATTATCCACGCTTCTGCAGAATCTTCAGATTTTCCCAGTAAAAGAGTGATATATATTGCCAAGAAGTAATAATTTTAAAATAACAGAAAGATTTGCTGTTCCAGTCCCAAACCTCCGCTGTGGCTGCAAGACAGTTCATCAGTGACATATAAAATGAGGATTATAAATTCTATAAGTTGCTCTATTACCCCAGACAGCAATAGTACATCTAAATTCCACCCAAGAAACAGTAAGGAATACTGATCAAAGACTCAACATGCTGATCTATGTGACTTATATTTGTTCTACTTTTCCATGCAGCTCTACAGGATATACGTGCGCTGCTAGTCATCAGCCATTTTCAGGTGGTGTTTTGTCCATCTCCAGTTTCATAGAGATCACAGCCATGCATGGCCTGCTTTGTGCTGTCCGCAACAATCGCAAGTCTTTCTCCCACCGATTCATCGACATTGAGATTACAAAGCTGAAGGTTGCCCGTGCGGGCTTATACAGGTATTTGTATTTGTCTGGGCGCCTATGTGCGTACATGTGGCCTTGCAAAGGAAGCGCCCATGCAGTGTCTGGGCTGGCCAGGTGTTGTGGGGTGACGATGGACCTATTTTCCAGCTGGCTGCACTTGTTAGAAGTCTGCCGGGCACACGAATTGCAGGGATTGATTTTGCTCACCCACAGTAAAAAGGAGGGCTGTGATTACAATGCATGCTTCAGCCAAACTTTAACAACTTTCAAAGTCTCCTCTCCTCCATTCTGTTCATCTCACTAACTCGCTCTTCTATCCTAGGTAAACATTTTTTAATTTTCAGAAGATAAAAGGTTATTTTTCCTCTGTAGGATAGAGAGGCACAATTTCTACATTTCAGTATGTTTTGTCTTTGTCTGAAGTAATCTTAAATTAACTAAATTTTGTCAGTAAATCTGAACTAATCATAATAGTTAGCATTAATGTCTATTATTGGTAGGATCTTGGGATGGGTTATGGATATGTAGGGTTCCTAGTAGCAATGTACGACACACCTAGTTCAGATGTTATCATGGGATTGACTGGGCACTGTCACTGGTTATAGCATGGGATGCCTTTTTCCTAATCTTACAAAATACAGTAGTTTTGGCACCTACAACTAAAACAAAATAAACTCAAAACCTAACTTATTTGTGACCACCCATTTAACCTTCTGCATGTATTGTAGTTTTAGCAGGCAAATTCTGAGCCATATGTTTGAGGCCATTGATTGGGCTTTTAAACAGATGCAATATGGTTATCTATGGAACTTAATGCAGAGGATCAAGTTCAGACAGTAAACTTTGCATCATTTACATACTGAGCTAGTTAAAATACCATACTTCACAATACACAAACTATCTGCTATTGCTGGGGTTGCCCCTGTATGTCAGAGCTCCTTCAGGCTGTCACTTTACTGCAAACACAATCGAATTTGGCATCCTCTCAAAGGCTGTCGAACTGCTGTCTAATACGGCTCAGCGAGCAAAATGCCAGAATACTCAATGCAACTGGAGGTCTGTTCATTAATGACATCCACACCAGATGGAGCTTGCGAGTTGCGGTTGGAGGAGATGCAGTCAAAGACAGCTCCCCGGAGACAGACACACAATTCTCTTATCTGTGTTGGAAAAGAAAAGTCAAGCGATGTGTTTTTCCCAGGGAAACATCTTTGACATGAAGCTTAAAACATGCAGCCTCGAGGATACAAAAAAACACAATGACATGACCAATTTTCACTGGTGAAAGTGTACCAGAGAGCGACAAATTATGCTGTGCAATGGTTTTGATGCGATCAAAGCCAAATGCGGCACTTTGCTTTGGTTGCTGCATTTTGCTTTTGAGATCATGCCAGATTTGGACATATCAGTCCAACCCCCTGTACGCTATCACCACTTTCCACCTTCCGTTTCCACAACAAAACCCCTGGTTTCTTCTGGCCAGATGAAAAGGCTTCACCTGAAGGGCCAGTCGTTGAGCGTGGATCCTTTACAGCTCGCTACCTGAGTGGCACTTTGCACACACCGGCAGCTGCATTTGGTCCTAATCCTCCCGGCAGTTTGGACAACTTGATTTGTTCCTGGAGGTGTGGCGAACAAGTGTCTGGAGACGCGATGTTGGGTCTACAGTACGACAGGTGCTTGGCTATCACAAAATCACTGAAAAGGTATATGAGTGTGATTTCCATATTAAAAGAAAAAAAAATAGTCAGGTGTTTTGTCATTTCTAAAGGCCAGTGCAGCCTCTCATTTATGCTTGTAGTGGCACTATACAAGGCGGTCCCTTCTCACCCTCAAACAACATGTATCTCCTCGGCCTTCTGCCACAGCCCTGTTATTTAGTGTTCAAAGCAATCCAGCGTTGGTGGTGAAATAACTGTTATCAATATGCCAGGGACATCTGTTGCTACATTTAAACCGTTTTTCTTCTCTTTTGTGTGCGTACATGTTTTCTATCCTTTCACTCGTGTTCCTTTGCCGCAGCAGTGTAGCAACAGAGCAAGAACTCCATAATTAATCCAGCACATATAATTGCATTTCAATCCACCTGGGTGCTCTCATGACAGCGTGATTCTCCTGCATCCAGATGTGTCTGTTCCATCACTACCTAATAAGCCTCCGCAAAACCCTGCTTAAATGCAACCCTGAAGATGACAACAATGGAAAAACAAAAATGGAGGCTAAGTAGAAGGGGAGCTGAAATCAATTTGAGCTGCTAAATGCTTGTTTGGATAAGAAACAAACAGCGAAAATGATTTGTCCTCTCAGGTGAGCCTCGACTGAGGTGTTGAAAATTGTTTTTGATTTCTTGCCATCATAACCTGTTGTTCCTCACTCTCACTCCCATTTACACGTAGACGTACAGTCCAACTTTTCTCCACCTTGACTCCATTAAAACCCAACATTGCACCAGCCTCTTAACACCTCATGTAAGCATGAGGTGAAGACAGAGCCAAAGAGGCTAAACAGAGCATGTGTGGGAGGTAAAGAGTGAGGTAGAGAAACAAGAGTGAGAAGATGTAGGGGTTGGAGGTTCACTCGGGGTAGCACTTTATCAGGCAAGTGCAGCTTCCCTCCACCAGATTTGGCCTCATGTGTTTACGAGCAGAAATAGGGGACTATCTCAGGGCTACAGCTCAAGCTCAGGAGGGCTACGCCTGCCCGCCCCTCTCTCGCGCTCACTCAGCATGGAGTTGAAGAGTTCACCCAGCGGGCTGAGAGTTGCCTCTGATCCAGTAATATGGAGAGTCAACCCCAGGCAGGCCTACCGAGAGCTCAGCAATGAACAGTGCTGAGCCCAGCTCCCTGTGTAACGCTCCCCCCCGTCACCCCATCCGCTCCCTGCCGCACACAAACACACATCTATAATACAGATATTCTGCACTCTGTTTACTCCTTTACTCTGCGCTCAGGAGGTGAAAAACGTTGAGCCATGAAATCGGTGGAGATGAGTAAGGGTTGGAAGTTGGGATGGGGGTTAATTATTTATACTTTCTCAGACTGGGAAAGTGTGTACTAATGTCCCAACACGTTTAGTTTTCTATGGGAGATGAACTTATCTCAATTTTTGGAGTGTTCTATACATAGTTAGTTAACACCCAGCAGGAACCTCAGGGCCTGAGAAATGAACCTGTATTCTTCCAAATGGCCAGCAGGGGGCACCTGCTGTGGTTGCCAAAAGAAGCAGTTTGTGTTGAAGTTGATGAAAAAATGACCCCAATTCTCCCTTCATTTATTACCTCTGTAATTATTTTCCTCCTAAGTTTTTGGTCTCAATTTCTAATTTCAAGTCCTTTTCAGAACAGCATGATGTTGATTTTATAATTATAGTTTCATTAAGTTAAAAATGTGATAAAGCAAGCATGCCCTAAACCCCAAGGCTGCCTCCTGATTGACCGGCCACTACCACTGCACACTACTTTTAATGTTTAATTTTATTTCATTTTTTTTTTTTTTTTTAATTTTTCTTAACTTGATTATAGCGTAGAAAGTCGCATTATACATACATGCTTTACTTGATTGCTTTATGTTCATGGATGTTAAATTGCTGTAAATTCCATGTCAATACAAAATATTCCATATTGCTGAATGTAAAAATTAAAGCAACTTTCAGTTTTCTTCCAGTTAAACTTTTAATTCAAGGTAAAAATAAATAAATAAATAAACTAAACGTCAGATGAAGTTAATTTATTCTACATAGATTTATATGTTTTATTATACAGACATTTACTGTATATTATCCATATTGAAAAAAGATGTAAAATTTACAGTTATTTGCTTTTATTTTAAGTGTTTTCCCCCTTTTTTCTTTTTTTACAGGGCATGCATGTGTTCACCACTTAGTATATGATTAATGGGCCTAAAATTGTATATTGTATCCATTTTTCATAAGGAAAACAGTGGTTTTGGTGGTGACACATCATCTCTGTGTGACCCGTCTCTAAGGAGTCAGCCTTTGCTAGCCATGCCAGCATTAGCTGTTAACTCAGTGTCATTCTGGCTCACAATCAGTTCTGTTAATGCGCTATTTACTAAAAACACAACAACATGGCAATGGGCAAACACCAATCTTGATATCGGTATCCTATAAATCAATGGGTGATGTCACTGTGACGGTCCATTATTTTTACACAGTCTATGGTTTTCCCTCGCTAAGCAGCCTCCGCAGCATGGCCAAGGTGTAGATATAAAAGCCAAACAAATAAACTTGTGTTGTTTTTTACATTATTTTTTCAATGCTATAACTGTTAGAAGAGAGAGGGAGAGAGGGGGCTGGACTGGAGAGAAAATGAGCTCTCATACCGTGGTCGCCTCTGGCAATGCTTTGGCGTTATTGTCCCTAAGTGCCCAGAGCCTGTTGTGTACGAGAGGAAACAGGCAGGAGAGACACAGAGATCTGACTCCATGGGAAACTGTAGGAGGGGGAGACAGACAGAGACACTGAGGAGTGAGTAAGAGGGGACACATTGTTCGAGAAATAATATTAATAAATGGTAATGGCAGGAGATCCAGACAGTGCAGAGGAGGGATGGATGGTAACGCACTGAGCTACAGCTATACCTTGTCACTTGTGTGTCTGCACGCACAGACATAACATCCGGGTGGATTATAATAGCAGGACAAACTGTTCACTTTCAAACACAAACACTGTACAAGTCACTCTTGTCACTCTCTCTTTATCATTGTTTCCTGTGTGTTCTGTATGTGTTTTCTCTGCACCATTAGTATCTGCCTGAGGATGTAGCGGGGGGGATTTTTAATATGTGGTTCTCACTAATGCTTCTTCTGCAGTCTAATGGTGATTGCACTCCTTTGCCCAGTCCTTTCATTCGTACCAGAGGACCTGGCCTCATCAATGATTGAGCGCGGGCTTGCACAGAAAGACGAGCAGCGAGCTGACAGGCTGGGAGCAGGGCAGGAAGGCTGGTTTTATTCTCAGAAAGTGTGTGTGTGGGCGGAACAGAGGCCATTTTCCAGCTGAAGAGACACTGGTTTAAGTTTTGACCAGAGAGACCGCGCAGAAAAGAGGGTAAACAGAAAAAGATCTGTGTGTGTGTGTGTGTGTGTGTGTGTGTGCGCTCTCTTCACTCAGGCCCCGCTGTTATCCAGTGCAAAACACCACAGAATCCCAAAGGTGTGTGTCCGTCTCCATCAGCCTGTGTGTCGGCGCACATGCCATTGCTATCTTTATGACCTCATCAAGGCGAGACAGGCTGTATTGGCGGGCTCCGGCGATGAAGCGTTGCCGGCTCTCCTGTCTCTGATGGGCCCTGCCTGGCCTTGCCAGGAGGGATGCGTGTGTCGATGGATGCAGATGGCCTTATAATGAGAGACAGGGGAGGATGGATACAGTCATTGGTCTTAATGGAGCCTCGCCTTTATTTATGAGACAATACGGTGTGGTTTCCTAACAAAAGAGGGGCAGGGATAATGTCATCACTGTCAGCGTTGCTCCCTCCCCCACACTGGGTGCCATAACTCCGACTGTCAACAGCACAAGGATACACCGGGAGCAGACGGAAGGCTGTGTTAGTGAAGAGTGTGTGTTTGTGGGAGAGCAGTGTAAGTACGCATCGTGGAGCAATGTGGGCTTTTTGTGTGCGTCCACTCAACAGGAGCCACTTTATTGGCCCTGTTGGCCTTTTTTCATTTCATGGACGGGAAATCTTTAATTTGAGCCTCGCTTGCTGTCACCCAGCGTCCCCTCCGCCATCACTCTGCTCTACACAGCTTCACGCCCCCCCAACTGAAAATCGATAGTCGATCGGCTACTCTGGGTGGCAAACTCAACGGCGGCACATTTAGTTTTAATCTTCTCCAATGTGGCTCCGGTCCAATGTTATGACTCATGGCCCATAGCAATGAAATAATGAGAATAGTGTACCTGCAAGAGGAATGAACGAAGAAAAGAGTTAACTCCCAAACTGAGAATTTTTTTTCTTCCTCTTTTTAAGTACAGTCATTCATTTTTCTTTTATTCTTTGCTTATGATTTAGTTGAAAAGACATATCAATCTTGGCCCCCAGGCGCACCATGAGCTCCCAACTCCATGATTTTGAATTCTTTGACTACTTAACTGAGTATTTGCTTTGTCGTTTTATGCACCTTCCTGTTTTAAGTTCACCTTTTAGTACTTCAATTTATGGCATTGGGTCATTTGTTGCATTTTATTTAATATTTAATACATTTAATGCATTTATTAAAACAATCATAAAAAGTGGGCTGTACCATGATGTCGGATTAGTAGGTTATTGAGGTATGTTGACTCTAACACCAGTTATTTTCATCCCATGGGTGTCACAATGGTCCCATGGTAATCAGTGCTGCATACTTAGCCACGTCAAAAAAAGTTATTATTCAGAGTTTGGCCATTGAAATTCACTTGAAATCACCTTTCAGTTATCTTTTCCTTTGTAAATACCACACTCTGAAGTCAACAGTTAATCTGTGATTGATAGAGATAATCATTGAGGGGATTTATTATAAACACATACTTGTTTGGCTGCAAATACAGTCGTGCTTATTACATGTATCAGGTTGACATGTATTGTGTTTTATTTTATTTCCCTTGCTGAACTACTGAACATGTTTTAGTGTTGGCTGTTGGCGCTGAAGTAACCCCTCTACAATGCTTCATTAGTTCATAAGTTATGAGTCATCATGACTTTAATTTGCATATGAAAAGTGGTATTAGTACAGCCATTAGAAGGCTAGGAAGAATCGTTTATTGCTTTACTCAAGTCTCCTGGTTATGTTAGCTTCTGATAGTTGGAAGCATGCGGGTAAAGAAAAGTTATGAGTCATGTCTGAGTTCCTTTTTTTGAATTAGTCAACAAATTGACAACCAATTGGAAATCACAGCTTCTGAAATTTCTGAGGAAAGAAAAATTGCAACAAAGTAACAGGCTTGATTCATATATGATCAGTGATGCCTAATTTGACAGTTTGAACTGAGTTTCATGAGTTGTGGTGGATGTCAGTCATTCCATTTAACTCACCTTATAGGAAACATAGATTTGGGATTGGGCTAGTGGGGCCACACCTGAATGGAAGAATAACCACACTCATCTGCCAGAGCAAATAAAACACAAGCACAGCAAATAATTCTGCTTTCCAGGCTGCCTTGCTGCTGCTGCTGCTGTTTAAAAATACAATTTTAAAAATACATTTAAAAACAAATCCTTGATCCTTGGTGGTCTACAGGAGGCTATCAGACCTCTAATACACTGGGGGGAACCCTGAAAATGTTTTTAATGTATCCTTCATCATGGGACCGTGTCACACCTAAAAACAGTTGTTGAGTTTAAGTTCCAGTCAGCATCAAGTATGACATTTAATATCTGTATAATATGGAGTTGTCACATTAAAAAGAAATGGTAGGCATTAAGTTGTAAAGTAAGAATTTGTGAATTCACACCCCAGCATTCCTCTCTTGCAATTTTTCCAGAAAAAAATAAGTGCTCTTTGGTGGGGGTTTTTCTTTACAGGTTGGCAGAACACGATGGGGTAGCAGAGTCAAATTACACATCAAACAGCCGTTTTTATAGAACGCACACTGAGCCTGAAGTCGAAAGCCTGGGTTAACACAGAGTGTAGAACCACTGTTGAGCTACCTGTTATCTGGGATCGGGGCTGCAGGCTTTATCAAGCCAGCTAATGCAAAGGAACCCCGCTCGTGTTGAACTTCCTGCTGCACCCCTCAGCTGTGCTCAGCTCTTATTGACATACTCTATATGCTTCATGGAAAACGCGGTGTTTAATATATCACTGTACGGTAGCGAGTGTGTGTTTACAGGCTCTGACCCACTTCTGCTTGCCTTTGCGTAGCGAGGCATCAGCCCCTCACATTTTTATTCTTTCTCTGGCGAGATTAAAAGCCCATCTGAGAGAGGGTGAGGCAAACGTTCACAGGGAGACACGCAGCGAGCGAGCGAAGCAGAGAGCGAGACAGTTCAAGGAGGCTGACCTCACTCGATACGCTATTGATTTGCTCGTTTGGGTTCACAGCAAGAGTCTGACACTGGAACTTAACAGCTGAAGGCTCCATCTTGAGTAGCAGATGTGAATAAGATCAAATCCAATCACCTTATTTTTCCTTTCTTGTCCCAAAGAAAAAAAACCTTCAGAAATAAGTATGACTTGAAAATCCGTTGGCATGTAGCAGTGAAACGTGTTTTCTGCAGTTTCGATCTGATTGCACACAAGCCAACGTTTGCTGATGTTTGTTTATACTGTACATAATTCATGCTTAGTGTGTAGTTGTTCTGTCTCTGGATGGGTGCAGTGCATCCGAGCGTGAACTGTCCTTTTATTTATGTTTGTCTTAAATCCATCTGGCTTGTCGTAAAAAGGTCTCACCCCAGTGAAATTTTATTTTAAGTGACTGGCTTCCCGGCCACTAATCTCTCTCTCTCTCCCCTCCCCTTTTTCTGCCTTTCTGTCTTATTTTCTTCTCCTTTCTTTCTGTCACTTCTCGTGTGCAAGTGGAATATTCAACATTTATGGTTTACAGAGGCTGTCATGTATAATTCAGGCGTGATAACTTCTCTGATGAATTGACCTTGGGGCAGACCGAGGCTTTTGATTACACTTCAGTAGCCTGGCGCTACAGCTGCTTGAAGGTACAGCGTGGGCTATTTAGAAGCCGTTGGTCTCTGTTTCTGCTGATGTGCACGATCCCTCTTGCTACTGGAGGTGCTGCATATGTGCATGCATGTACTCACTTGCTGTAAAGAGAAATATATGCTAGGTGTTTGGTATGCTCATGGTTTGACCGCTGGAAATGGTCTGCAGCAGCCAGTCAGGCAGATTATAAACAGCTCATTCTAATCCAGAAGAAACCAGAGCCAACGCACAAAAGCTTTACCTCTCATTTAGTCCGCGAGAGGGAACAGTGGAGAAGATTTGAACAGAGGAGCAGGGATTGGTGATGAGCCAGCTAACTGCTGTTGACAGCGCTGTGTTCCCCATAGTTTTGCAGCCCCACTTTGAAGACAGATTACTGTGGATTAATGCAGTCAGCGATGGTGCCCTTTGACAAAACGGGGGCAGAATGCACATGAGGTGAAGTGGTGTATGACGAGTCACATTGATTATACCGGAGACGTCGTACTTATTTTACCATAGTCCCAAACGGTCCAGAAAAGCAATTTTAACCTCCTCCCAAGTAAATGCTGGCTTTCTAAATTATAAAATGACATGTTTTCCTGCAACAAAATAATTTAGAAATGTAAAGTGTTGCATGGCATAAATAAAACACCATGCAAGGATTAAATAATGGAAAATAACAAGATTAAAACATGTTGTTGTGGTGAATAAAAGGTCAACAGTAAATACATCATAGAAGTGTTACACCTCATCTGAAAGCTAGAAATCGCAGCTTAGCTCTGTGTGTCTGTCTCTGCTCAGAAATATATGTTTACATTTAATATATATTTAATATTAGTTTATTTATCTATTATTTTCTTAATTCAGTTGTAGATGTAGAAAAGTAGAATATTAATATCATGATATCATTATATTTTTCTTATTTTGTATCTAATTATCTTGTTATCTTATTTTATATATTTTTTTCTGTACACTTTTGCTGCTGTTACACTGGAAATTTCCCTGTTGTGGTAATATGAAAGGAATTTCTTGTCTTATCTCAAAGATGATTTCCAAACTTATGTATGCCTCCTAAATTGGAGCCATATTTTTGATTGATGCCATTTATTATTCAGATTTGTTATTAAATTTCGACTGCTGGAGAATTATTCAGAAAGTCATAAATCCCTCTAAAACAGCACATTGAGACACTCAGGCCTTGAAGAACACCCTAGAAAAGTCCATGATGTGATTTGATTTTTAAACTTTTTACATTTTTTATTTCTTCATAAATTGTATATTCAAAGATTTGGTTGTGATGAGAATAGTTCTATTGGTGATAAATGCATAACAGCAGCTATGGAACTATGATCGTTATGGAATTGTAAATATAAAAAGTAAAGTAAATTAAATTGATCATAAATGATAAGGATGCTTATAAGGTATCTTTAAATAAGTTTGTACAAAGTTAAAAAAGAATATAGCGAAGACAGTCCATATTTGGTTAAATTAATTTTGCGATTTTTAGTTATTAATTCAAGGGAAATTGTTTATTCTTTATTTGTTTTTAAATTTAGTAGCAGATAACATCTTAATGGCAGGCTTCCTACAGGGGATCAGTCCAGATGAAATGACTTTGGTGGATGAATATTAGTAATCACTGTCTTATGGCTTCAGCTGCCGTTTTCACCAAATAGTTTTGGTTACACAAACTGATTAACTCGTTGGAGGTGGAGTGATGATTCCCACTTAGTGGTGATTTTCACACACATCTGTTATACAGCCTGCTGATCCTCGAAAACCATTTACTCTCATTTGCACACCAATGGAAAACCACATGTTGCAGAGCCTGGAGCTCCACATATAGCTTTACTGCTGTTATCATGCACAACTCCTGCAGCCGCTTCATCTTCTGTCCAATTATGT
>JAOWBC010000383.1:1470463-1495770 GCA_028566105.1 Hypoplectrus providencianus | reverse complement strand
TGTGTGTGTGTGTGTGTGTGTGTGTGTGTGTGTGTGTGTGTGTGTGTGTGTGTGTGTGTGTGTGTGTGTGTGCAGGCATTATACAGCACCCTGGTAGACTTAAATGATATCGCCCTCTGGCTATTCATAATGGGTGCAGAATTAAATGAAAAAAAATCGAGTGAGGAGCGAGGGAGTGAGATGGTTGAGCGATAGAGGATAGGAGATTCCTGTGGACTCTGTGTTTTTCTCCGTGTCTCAGAAAACGAGACGGCAAGCTGGCTTCTCATTTGAAAACATTTCCTCTCTCGCTCCTCTTCCCTCTTCATCCTGCTCCTCCTCGCTCGACTTCTCGCCCTCTTTTAACTTCTCTTGCTGCTCCCTGTTTATGCTCTGGACAGCAAATCAATAGGAAGAGCTGTTTTGGGGGCTTAATTATGTGGTTATTTTGGGTTTTTGCCTTCTCTGCCCCTCTTTTTGCCCTCACAAGCTCAGGCATTTTATCTTTCAGGAGACAGGGCTGTTTCTCAGCCTGCCAGAGAGGAAGGAAGAGAGGAAAGGAGAGAAGGAGAGGGAAAGCAGTGAGATAATAAAATAAAACAAAAGAGGAAAAAATAACAAAGTCGGAAACGTTAATGAGGTGACGGTGACATCGCGATGCCTCCTCTCCTCCATTTCCCTCTCATCCTGACCTTTATCTCTCTTTTATGCCGGCTCAGCTCACAGCCTCACTTTTACCTTCCTCTCCTCTCTCTCTCTCTCTGACTTTCTCTCTTTGCTCATATTTCTTTTCTTTCACAACATATAGATAAACATCTTTTTTCCCCCTCCTTTGCTTCACTGTTTTTTTTTCCTCACCTAAAATCTGCTTGCTCTGCAAATTAAGCAGGAAAGTCTGTCCTCGCAAAGCTCAGTGCTTGCTTTTTCCCCCCTACTCGGTCACTCCAGCCTTGGCTTATTAATTATATTTATGCTCTCTAGCTCTTCTAATTATGGCTATGGCTCCATCAGGAAGTAGTTGAACACATCTCATAATTATCCATCAAGTGATTATTCATTTGAACAAACCCCTACTGATTGTGGCCCCATCCTTGATGCAAATGAATAATCCAATGAGCAGGAATTGAATTGATATTTAATTCCTTTTTATATGTTTTTTAATGTGCAGCCATAAAAGCCCCTAATCTCTTTTTTATAAGGGTTTTATTCCCATAACTCTACAAATGCAGGATGTAGAATAGTTTCTAGTGTTTATCTCATAGCCAATTAGTTTGGATGTGTCACGTCTGTCTCCATAGAGACCGTGACAGAACCTCCAGAGATTAGACAAAATGAAAATTTCCCGCCGAGGTCGTGAATCTAGTTAGATCTGACCCGCTGTGACATCATAATGTTAAGTAATGGGTTGCTGGTCGGCCTTCGCCGCCGTTGCGACTTCACTCCAAGCTCATTATGGTCTCAATCAGAAAAGGTGCAGAGACGTGAGCAGTCTCAAGTGCTCTATTTTCTCACCCTGATCTGCCGCTCGCCACGTCACATCACGGCACTCAGTCAATCACCCGAGCTGGTTCACTTTATTGAAGCCACTGGGATATTAAAAGATATGTTTCCACAAAGTCTGTGACCTTGAGGAGACCAGTTGAATGATTTATATCCAGTACAAAAAGGACCACCCTCCCTCTCACGCACACCTCTCTCCAGGATATGTCTCATGGCAGTAATTAGCACTTTAGTGATTGATTCTTGATTCTCTGAGAGCGGCTATTTGTGCAATTGGCAGCAAGATGGAGCACTTTTATAGACAATTATTCGTAATGTCAGCTATTTTGGTATGCACCTTAGGGTTAATGGGCTGTCTTAATAGTTTATTGGCATAGTTTTCCGCAGTAAAAGTGAATTATTTTAAAAGAAACAAAATTAATGACTTCCACTCAATATGAGTGCACCCCAGTAGTAATTAACCTGTGTTTGCTCAACATTGGTGGGAAAGGCATTAGAAGGTAGTGAAAGCACTTTGTGTGCTTGCAAGTTTAGACTGTAGCACCGTGTCAAAGGTGATTTTTGTTATTGCTCAGCACTCCAGAGCTGGTACCAGGCGTCAAGACAAACATGTTTTTGCAGACACACACACAACCAACAGATAATTCATCCCCTGATAAATATGTTTACAGCCAAGCAAATATTATATTTGTAATCCCCTCCATCTTGCCCTGCGCGGACTGGATAAATATCTTTTGCTCCGCCAGGGTTCCAATGCAGTATTTCTCCTTTCACTGTGGTTTATCACGGCGGAAGGGAAGAAAAAAAAAAAAAATAGCGGGAGCGAGAACGAAGCACAGGGATGTAAAGAGTGAATAAGCCAGAGATAGATAGAGCGCTGTGTGGAGAGAAAGAGCGATAGCGGAAAGGTGGCGGATAAAGTGCGAAGAAGACGGAGAGAGTGTACACGTGAAAGAAAGAGAGGTGCAACAGAGAAGCAGACAGAGAAAGAGAGATTGGGATAGCCTCTTCAACCCACTCTCGCCCAGGCTAAAGTAGCTAATGGGCTTGCCCAGACGCACTGAGTGGATATTGCGTTGGGACTTCCTGCAGTCCCTCAGCAAACAGACAGCCAGGGTTGGCTAAGAGGCTCGCTGGCCAGCCGGAAACATGATCTCATCTTGCTAGCACCACTAATGTGGACACATGGCCAGCCAGAAAGAGAGAAAGACAGGCGGGCGGTCAGAGCCGGCAGGCAGGCAGACCGGCCGGCCAACAGAAACCCAATTTTGACAGCCTGTGAAGGAACACACACCTGTAGAGAGAATTGATTGTCCAGGCTGACGGGTCAATAAAGGTGCTCTGACATGTATGTCTTGTGCCCTGACATGCACAGCCTGTATAAAATGTGTTGGAGGACCGGCATGTGTCTGAAGAATATCAAACACATGAGGAATAGCAAAACACACACTTATGTGCCCACACATCGCACAGGGAGCATACAAAACATTCTGTTTCCCACTCTGCCTGTTTTACAATGAGTGTTACACAGCTTGTGCTACTGTTGAGAACATTGGATTCATGGTCATGGACACACAGCTTAGATAATTCTCAGCGAATTTGCCCAAACTTCAACTTTTGTTCCCGTTTCTTTTGGGCTGATAGTCATGCATACAGAGAGAAAATTTTCAACTAAATTATCCTAATAATGACAACTATTGGTGATTTGAAAGGGAAAAGAAATTAATATTGCAATGCTTATTGAGCAGAACCAATAATTCCAGTGAAAAAAACCTTGACATTGACATGCCATCTGTGCTTTTACTGCTGCAGACAAGCATTCATGTCATGCTGCTACTTACTCTTACTGCTGAATGTTAAAGAGTAAAAAGAGTAAAGGTGTCTGAGGGGCTATACATAACCACAGGCTCCTCATTCTGAGTCCCTTGTTACACGTCACCCCTCTTTAATCAGCAGCTGATGAAAAAGGCCAGTTTCTGATGCTCAGTTAATTATATAACCTTGTCAGGTCATCTTCATTAATTTTTACACAAGTATTTGATGGCACCGATTTACATTTTATTTTGCCAACACTTTTTAAATTGGCTCAAAAACCATCCCGTTTGCAAATACATCTATGGGAGTCTTCCATCAGCGAGGACACATACAAATCTTTGCCGCCCGACCGCACTCCCAGCCCACTAGCCTCCACACTGCACACATCCCATGAGCAGCACAAGCACTCCCATGGGAATCGTTTTCACTCTATGAAGGGCAATATTGTGCCATAGTTGGTCACAGGTTTAAGAGCGGGTCAAGGGGCAGGAGTGTTTGTCTGCCCACTCCTTGACCTTTTGTTTATTGTACAGAGAAGTGCCTTTTTGGAACAACTTCAGGCTGCCTCTCTCTAACTACTCTTGGAATCACAAGCAGTGCCATGTACCTCCACAGTAAGCATTATGTATTTTTATTTTGCCGCAATCCTGAGTGTAACATAAAAAAGGTGAAATTAACATGAAAAGATATGAGAGGGGAAGAGAGATGTAGGCAGATCTCTTTTTTTTCCTCGCTCTAGTCTTACATAACCATCTGAGACTTTAAAGCAAGCCTTAACCTGTGATTTATCCTGTTTTACAGGGCACTTAGCGGATATGGATAATTCATATGGATCCCAAAAGCCCCCCTGGGCACTGTAGATGTAAACAATATATGTCCCATATTTGTCAGAATGAAGAGTGCAAGGAGCAATTCAGCCTTGCTAGCAGGATGAAACTGCAACCGCCCCGCCTGAGTAAGATTGATTAGACACTCATTACTCCATGCATGCCCGCAACAGTGTATGTGTGGGTGGGAGTGGGAGTTTCCTTGATTTGATTTATCAAGTGCTCAAAAGCAGGCCGAAGGATTAATCACAGCAATGATACCATGCCAAGCTATTATCTACATTGCTTTATCTGAAGATGCTGACTCTTACTTGATACCGGATGTGTGTATGAGTGTGTGTCTCTGTCTCTGCCTTTAAGAAGCGGTTTTGAATTGAGTAGATTATTGCGGGCCATATATTGTGTTTGCATGTGTCTGAAGTGCTCGTGCTACCTTTCTTGCAAAGAGCAGATTGAATTGTTTTTCTAATATATACTGTGCCTGTGAATGTTTGTTTGTAATCTACTTCTGCGACGCTGTCTGCAGCCTGGTAGAAAAGGTCTTCTGTGAGGTCGGCACACACTGGAGAGAAACAATCTCGCTGCTGCTGGTGCCACTGTATCTGCACAAGGATATGAGTCACCCCCTGTCCATCACTCACATTAAAATCACTCAACTCTTCACTCGGTGCTGTGAACTTGATGATACTATCACACACACATGCGAAATCTCCCTCCCCTCTCTCCGTCTCTCCCTCCCGCTCTTCCTCTAATTGATTTTCTCCTCTCTATGGCTGTCCTCTAGCCACAACATTTGATCCTTATTCCACTCTTACCTCTGCCTGCCCTTATCAGTGCTCACTGTAAACCAAGCAGATTTTGTTTTCCTACAGAGGGCCTGCTTTTCCCTTTCTTTAGGCATTACAAAATCAATCCATCTGTTCATCCGTCTCTCCAGCTATGTATCTGCCATCAATTCTCAAAACAAAAGCTGGTATTCAAATCAAGTCTGAGTCTCTAATAATATGGGCTTGCACAAACAAATAACAAAATAAGCTGAGAAATGCCAAGGAAAGACTATTGACGAGGAGTGGAATTACCTGTTCTTTCATGGCATATTAAATCTGCATAACGCCATAATTTCATCAATACAACTTGCAGAAGTGGACATCCACCGTGACATTCATTTGCTGTCTACTTTTTTGAGGCCTTGAGTTTGGCATTTAAAAGCCAATTAAAACAGCAGCGAATGTGAAACAGGGCCACATCTTACTGAAATTAGGGCTGTCAAAGGTAACACCAATTTATTTAACCACTAATTGTTTGGATGCATTAACGTTGGTTATGTTAGGCCACCATTGTCCAAAGTTGAATGGCAACAAACGAAGTGTTCGTATCTGCCTCAAGGACATGGAAGTGTTGTACTTTAAGAGTCACCTTGGTTGTAACGAGTGGTTATTTGAGTTACTGTTGAACCAGTCTGGCCATTCTCCTCTGACCTCTGACCTCTGACCTCTGGCATCGACAAAGCATCAAGGCTTTCTGGATATTTTCTCTACTTTGGACCATTCTGTGTAAACCTCTAGAGATGGCTGTGTGTGAAAATCCCAGTCGATCAGCAGTTTATAAAATACTCAGACCAACAACAATGCCACATTCATTTAAGTCACTTCAATCACCTTTCTTCCTCATTTTGATGCTCGCTTTGAACTTCAGCAGCTTGTCTTTGCCATGCCAACAAGCATTGAGAAGCTGCCGTGTGATTGGCTGATTTAGATTTTTGGAGTCACAAGCTTAAGTCTAATTAACCAAAGATCATTGTGAACAAATCAAAATGTTTTAATTAGTTTGCAATTAACTAAGAACAATCGTGGGATTATTATGATAAACTGCATAATGATCGTCAGCCCTACCTTAAACATTATGGAATATATTGTCATAGAGCAGGGGAAATTCAAAATAAATGCCTTACAAATAACAAAGTTTCAAATGAAGGTCTTGTTGTCTGCAGTTGAATGGGGAAGATTCAAACTGAACACGGTATCATTTCAGACTGCTATATAGCTATAGACATCTAAATCTGAATGCAACCTACCTAGCAACCTAAATGTTCAACAATCTCTGCCTAGCGAGGAAGTGACAATACAGTCTTGTGTTTCTGTAATTCAAAGGGAAGAATCACTGTTTATGTCACTTTCCTTTTCTCCACTGAAGAGACTTAGATGAAAAGGACCTGGCCTTAGAATAGGCAGCATACAGTACAGATTACATCTTTGAATGCAGCAGAGAGAGGCAGGCTTATCCTGATACAGTGCTACTCTTCCAGGATCCATAGGCATGCAGCCACGTGTCGCCTGAATGGAATTCAACACTGATGCCCACGCATGATTTGTCACCGTTAATTCCACAAACCGACATCCCAAGCCATTGATTTTCATAAATATCCCCTGTTTGGTTTTTATCTCTGTCCCTTGTCTATCCATCGTGTTGTTTTTTTTCCTCCTTTATCTCTTGTCTAATTCTCTCTCTTATCTCTGCTTTTCCCTCTTTTCAGCCCTCACTCTCTCTGCCTTTTTTACTCCCATGCCAAGTTGCAGGCTCGGGCTACGTTGAGCCGCATTCGTGACAGCGTCTGAGCGAATTAACGCAGTGCTGCCACTGTGTGCAGACATCTAGGACACACAGCAGAGAAAAAAAAAAAGAAAAAAAAATCTCAGCCCCCGTTCTGTCTATCTGGCCAAGCCGGAGCAGAGCTTATCGGGCTCTAGTAGAGGAGAGGAAAGAGAAGCGGATATTCACCCCACTGCAATGCCATAGTGTACATATCAGTGCCAGGCCAGGCAAAACAGTCGCAGTTTTCAAATGTCAAATGCTTATGTATGTGTGTGTTTGTGTGTGTGAGTTCAAAGCTGGAATAACTTATACCGTAGAGTGAATTAATGTTTCAGCTGACCTTAATGTTCTCAGTGTAGAAGGCTGCTCTGCTTCACTAACTTACAGAAAGCAAAATATGTCTTCTTTAATGCCAGGACAAACTATGGAAACTTTCTTTCCTCCAGCACAATTACCAGTTGTGAAATATGGTCCCATGTGACACTCTCTTGAAACAGTATTTCTCTTTGACTGAGCATTTTCACCTTTTTGAAATGTGCACTTTAACATATCATCCATCACTTTTAGCCATTTAGCCTGGAGAATGTGTATGAGGCAGATTAAAAGCCTCTGAATTGATCTACAACCAATCAGAACAACAAAACATGACAACCAAGCAATCAGAGCCGTGTATGCAAACAAGCATTGAGTGAAACATTCAAGTTTCAATGTGCCATTAAATGTGTCAATAAAAAGTGTATTTGAAAAACTGTTAAAAAGAATTCGACAACGCAGAAACAGAATCTTGATTCTTTTTCTATCATTGTTTGACAGATTGAGCTTGGTTTTTCTACCCCGGGTAGAAAATATGACCATGGGTGATATGCACCTCCCACAGCAAATAAAACATGAGTTGATTGGACTGTTTTTTTTTTCACCGATTAGGAATTCTATTAAAACTAGGACCAAAAGAATGGAAACACCATTGGACACAACATGCTCTAACTTCATTATCTTTCTCTTTAGGATCCATTTAGCTATTGACACTGGTCCAGGGCAGTGATTCTTTGTGAAAAAACAGCATCTTATCTAACCTTTAGCAGTAGCACAGGCATAATTGATGAATGAACAGAGGTGATTATTGGAGTTGGCATTGACCACTGAATGGAGAATCAATGCTTGAGTGCTGTATTGATCCCTATGGTGGTTGTTGATGAAGTGAAGAGGCTCATTTTGCCAATCGAGAGATGAGTGCTGGACGATGATTCAGTGAGATGTGTCTTTATTTAGGTTTCACCACAGTAGTCCAGTGAGCTTTGTAAATATTCAGATCTTTAGTGTTGACTCGGCTCAAAATTATGACAGAGATTTCTGTGTGTTTTCTAGTGTTAAGACATGTTTTTACTGCCCTTTGTTTGAATTTTTGAGGATGTAATGCATGTCTGATTCTTTGGGACTTTTTTCTGGTACAACCTTGGTTCTTTTAACCTGTAGGTTTGTGATGGTACAGGTTTTCTAAACCTGTTAATACACTAGAGGTCACAGCAGGTCATTTTATCCAGTGAGCTCAAATACAACGGGGACACACTTCATCAAACACGAACAAGTCTTTTATGGCCAGTTATACCAAAGTTATGCATTATTAAGATTATTTAAGGACACTAGAACTGCATACAGACAGCTGGAAATAACACACTTACATGGGCAAAAACAGATTGTGTTGTTGGCTCTAAATCTCATGGGATTGGCATTAAGTGGACATGTCTGTAAAGGGGAGAGTTGTCGGTACCCATAGAACTGATTTTAATTCAGACACATGGATGTCAAAGTTCAAGGGACCCCTTTGAATATAGTCATGCAAGTTTTTTTGCCTTTTTGAATTTTTCCAAAATTTGGATTGCTATTTCACCCACTTCCCAACAAGATATATATTACATGGTTGGTAACGATTAATGCTTTAGCTCATGTAGTTTAATATCCCACAACCATATTGTAGCTTTAGAATTACAACAGCTAAAGTAGGTCTTGGAGAGGTAGATCTGCTGTCGCAACTTTTCTGCAGAAGATGAAATAAGCCCATAATATCAGTACTGATGGATAATATTTCAAAATCAAAAGTCAAACCACAGACATGTGGGTATGCGTGCCGAATCTAAAAATCCCATTTATCTCCAGCAGACCAAACTTGGCCAGTCTGGTTAGGTCTGGTTTCCAGGATGCTACAAACTAGAACGGAGCTGGCAGGTATGGTGCTTTGCTGCCTACTCTCCTGTCTCATGGAATACTATCTCTCCTTTGTCTCAGACTGCCTCCAACTGTGTGTGTCCACATGCGTACTGTATGTGTGTTTCCTATGTGTGTCTGTTTTCACTGCGCTGCCTTGCCGTGGTATTGCCAGGAGCAATTCTCCTGCCAAGCGGAATGCACCCCAGCATGGATCCACTTCAAAGCTTCTGCACATACACATCCACCCAGACGCACACGGACTCAGGCAGTATGGATGCAACCATTATACAAAAAAAAAAAAAACAACTTTTACACAAACTGACGTAACCATGTGCACCCCTCCCCTGCAATACAGAACTTGTTCAACACGTGCAACTGAAAAAGAACCCTGCTGCATTCGGTATTATTTACACACAAACCTTAGTGTCAAAGCAAAGTGGAGGTCTTAACCCACATCTCTGTAGTGACATTGATTTGGAAAATGAGTGCAAACAAGTCATTGGGTCTATTGTGGAGTGATTATCTTCCAGCAGAACAAGTCTGTATACACTGACAGCCAGAGCACGAGGGCACGTATTTATTCTGATCCACAACATCACAAGCCAATAAAAATAGGATTGGAGAAAAAAAAAGGAAAAACACTGCTGATTACAACTGTCATGCATCTCTGAAGATGAATAGCAAATATATACGTACATCTCTCAGGCTGGACACTTCCCACGCTAATAGAAGCAAGCTTTACTAATCAGCTATGAGGCATAAGCAGCAAGCAGTCTGACACTTTGATGCTACACACAACTGAAGTGCGTGGGTGAATAAATAGATGAGTATATATGTGTAGGGAGGTACTGTATGTGTATTTCCACCTTGAACTGAAGGATATATCAAAGCCACATGCTTTTTCACAGGCAAGGCCCTTTGGTTTCCAATTGTGACACAAAAAAACCTTTCAGTCAAGCAAATAGAGGGGTGGTTTATGTACCATATGCGCCGTGAAGATACTTCCACATCATTTGTGTCCAGGATTGGTGCCCAGCCCTTCCTGAGAACAGAGCACAGACTGTAGTAGACAGCAACAAAGCTTCCAACAGTTTGTCGCTTTAACCCTCCTCTGCTTTTGATAACAGCACATAGTGAAGGGAGACAGCTAAATGGGAAGTAACAAAACACAAAAACATGTTTGGCACAGTGCAGGACTCACAAAGTGTCCCGCTCTTTTAGCCACCAGGACGTCCCCATTCCCTTGGTTTTTTAGTTTTTTCCTGTTAGCAGCCTGGTATCTTCAGAAATGTTTGGATGAGATATGAGCCAGAGAATAGAGGACAGACGGTTTTTCCTGCCAAAACCATCAGACTGAAATCTCAAAGGAGCCATTTTACTCTCAGTGCTCTCCCGTGTACCAGTGCCCACACATCAATGCGCACACGTGTAGCCGCACTCCAGACAATCACCCATGTCATTTGCACTCACATTCAACTGATATTCATTCTCATGAATGTGACGCGGAGCAGCGGCCATTAAAGTGTCTCAAGTTCCAGTTGGAGCTCTATGAACAGGAAGCAAAGAGCCTATCACTTTGGCCTTTTATCTTCCTACAGCTCTCAAATGGAGTGGAGACATTCAATTTAAAGTCTAAGGTCTGGTAGAAGCCAGGGACTTCCATTAACTCTATCCCTGTGAAGTAGTTGGGGAGGTAGAGCATCAAAGAACTTTAATTATCCTGCCCTGCAGTGAGAGAGACAAAGTGATGGAACCAAGGCAGAAAAAATAGAAATATATACAGCAAGAGAGACAGAGACTGAAAGACCAGAAAAGAAGCCAAAAAGAAGTGAGTATGGATTATCTGCCATAATATTGGCTGATCTGCTTGATTCGCTGCCTTTTTGCCTCCCAAGGACTCTCAAGGTTTTAAATTGCTTCCTTGCTTTCATTATCTGCTGTTTGATTGGATTGTGGAGCCCTGCTGAGGTTTGCCATCAGGAAGTAATGGGCAGATCTAGCTGAATTATTATTTTATTTTGATTCGGTCCTCACCCTAGATAGAAATTCAGCCATAAAACCCGAATATATCCACAACTGGTAATAGCTTTGATCACACCGACAAAATGGTAGACGCAAGTGCAGACGAAGCATGTATGAACAAGTGCGTCTAGATGCAACAATTAATTCTAACGAAGCACAGAAGAAAAAGGAAAAGTTTTAGGAGTATGGCTTGTATGTTTTCCAGCGAAGTCAAGTAAAGGAAAGCACTTTGCTGCTCGATTCTTTTTGGAGGACCGGGGAACAGCGATAGCGGGACAGACATTCAGACAGAATGGTGGAATGGAGGGCGGTCTGTTGGGAGCTGGGCGGTAAAGGTCAGGGACAGGGAGATGGCTCTAGCGCAAGGACATAATTGGCTAGGCAGAGAGCCAGTCCAACACACACAAAGGTAGGAGATAGTGGCCTGTTGTAGCTGGAGGGGGAATCAGAGCCTACTGAGGGAATTGGAGCCGCTGGAGAGAAATGTGTAAAAGTCTCAACAAAGATTGTTTGGTTCTTTATCTGTCACCCTTGTTTTCTCCTGTTTTTTTGTTTTTTTTGTTTGTTTGTTTTTACTCTTTTGTAACTCCCAGAGACACTGGCGGCTCGGGCTGTCAGAGAGGTTGGGGCAAAACCAAATAAAAAGGGCACCAGCAACATGTTGTCTAGCTCCAGAAAGCACAAAGTTTTCTCGTGTTTGTAAGCCTTCATTGTCCTACATTCTATCACTTTTTCTCCTTTACGGATACCCTGGAGGTGAATTATAAAGTTTTCTCCATTTACGGGCATCAAAGAGTGAACTTCTGAAAGGGCACATAGGGACATTACCTCCCATTTTCTCCATTTAAGGGCACCCTGGGGGGAACTTTGTTACATTTACACTATTTAAAAGACACCAACTTTGTTTTTTCTATTTACAGGCACCCCAAACGGCACTTCTCTTATAGTTGAAGGGCACCCTATGGAGTACTTTAGCATGTTTCATCCATTTGAGGGCACCCTAGAGGGCACTTTATAATGTATTTTTTCTACCAAAAGGGCACCCTTGGGGGCATAATATGAAGTTTTCTCCATTACTGGACACCTTAATGCTCTTTACCATTTTCTATCAATCTCAAGAACATCCAAGAAGGCAAGTTTGGTTCGCTCATTTTGTCTACTTTTCTCTATGTCCTGACTCCCTTGCTTCTCAAAAAATCCAAATCAATTTTTGAGGTTCCTCTCTCAGCAATATTTCACTGTCGTCTTCGAAACTTTAATTCAGTGGGCTCTCCTCTCCTTTTCTCTTTTTCTCTTGTGCCTCTTCTTCCCTGGAGTGGCCTCACACATTCAGAAAGCCAGTTCCAACAGAATACCAATGCTCTCGAATGGTGCAATAACCACCCAGCAAAACCCTCATCTGCAGTGTGTGTGAGCAGTTCTATGGACAATGTAGAAAAAAAGTCCTCCAAAAAGAGTGGTAATTCATCATTAATAGAATTATTCTTTTTCATACCTTACATAATTGTTTTATCGAGGACTTGCAGGAATGTGTTGGCGCCTGCTGTCCCTTCTGGCGCTGCTCAGGTGGCGTTGATAGCTTTAGCTGGGCTCATTTGCATTGACAATGAGCAGTAATAAAAGCTGGATAGGGAGTTATGGGACCAAAACCATGACGACCACCACCTCCAGCTCACTCCTATCTCAGGTGCGTTGGCTAATATTGGCTTTCATAGTTTCAGGCAGATACCTTTACATCTCACCGATACATGCACGTACACAGAAAGCTCACATGGGTAGCCACCTACTTGTCTAGGGCCCCCCCCTCCACCCTGTCATGCATAGTAATGACATCACAGGAAAGAGAAAGGGATGCAGAGTGAGAGAGATTACGGTTAAGGGCACTGTGTTAGATGCCTATCATCAAAGGGAATTAAAATCTTGTAATAGAACTAAAAAGCACCCCTCGGCTGTAAAGAGTTGAAGTGGTTGAGTGGAAGGCAAGGCAAAAAGAAAAAGTGTGCTCTGGAAATATACTAAGAGACAGGGTTTGCTTTGGAGAGGGAGGGGCCCAATCAAACTACCCACAGGCATTGATTCAATGTGACTGCTGTAAGTGGTTGTAAGTGAGGAAATAGTCAAACTCTCATTGGCCAGGGCTTGGAGATAGCTCTCTTAGGCTTGCACAAGTTGATACACTGTCAGCACTAGGGCTCAGTACAGGTTCATTTCTGCACCCAAGGGTGCATTAGTGGTTACTTCCTTCTCCCAAGTGTGAAGTAACCTGGATAATGGTGACATTACAGCATACTGAGTTTCCTCCAGGTCTGACAAGTCCTCGTTCATTGTTGAGCGTTCAATCAACCACTGAGAGTTTTAATTGGTCCTTACTTGCTCAGCTTATCTGGGTGTTACAAATGATTTCGTGCTTTAGCTGACATGAAATCTTCCATCATATAGACAGAACAAAGCTATGAAATAGCAAACGTCTCTTCTCCTTTCATGTCTTTATTCCGTCCCATTCTCTGTCAGACGCTTCTTCTCCTGGTGAAGGCGAGAAAGATGAAAAAGACAAATAGGCGAAACAAGACAGCAGCGTTGGTGAGCCACCTTTCTCATGGGAACTCTTTTTGCATCAGCGTAATGTTTTATTGATTTATCGGCAGCATGAGAATGATCCATTTATCCCTGTCTCCGAGAGAAATATGAGTGTTGTTGACACGTTCTGGCTGAATAATCCCGGTATTAATCGAAGCCAAGGAGTGTCAAGATGAGGCGAATGGGCTGTTTGAGGTCTCTAGTTGAAGTGGCGTCCGAATGAGGCCACTCTGGGTGAGGGTGATGACACAGGCTTTGCACAGACACAGCCATTCATCACATCGGGATAACCGCAGCAGGGTAAAAAACATCAGTTTGTGACCTCTACGCTTTAAATGGATTCCAGTGCTGTAAAGGATGCTCTTTGTGAACGTTGAGCAATATCAAATAATTTTTAGTGGTTGCGTCACGTCCCTGCGGCTCTGTGGTAGAGGATGAGTTAAATGTGGCATTTCAAGGAGCCCTAAGTGAAATCTAATATGGCATTTGTTTAATTAAAACCCAGGCAGTGTTTTGGGGGCAGCAGATTAGTGCTAAAAGATCCAATTAAAGTGTTTGGTGATAAAGAAGCTCCGGAGCCTGTTGGGCCTCCTCTTCGATAAGTGAAATACCTTGCAGCCAAACGTGATAGCGCAGATAGCGTATAATGAGAAAGGACCCTTCGTGCTACACAGGGCTCCAGCCAGTCTCTCAATATGCCTCCTGCTGCTGGAGCTTCCTGACTCTCCCGCCCCTTCTTCCACCCTCAAAAACCAGACAAACATACTTTAGTGCCATCTGATTGCAAAATCAGCATGTCTGAGAGAGAAAGAGAAATATTTCGAAGCGCCGTGGCGGTCTTCATTTTCACCCAAGCCCGATTACTATCATGTTTCTGCAAAGACGTTAAAAAACAAACCAATAGAAGAGTTTTCTTTGGAGTTTGTTTGTTAGTCTAATCTCTCCCGCTTGGTTTTGCAAGCTCAGATAACTGTCTAAATCTTTTATTAGATTCTGAAGAGGCTCGAACAACCCCAATCTTGATGGTATAAAATGAGGATATTTAGCATTCAACTGATGTTTTTTTTGTACCACTAATGTCTGTGCAAATTACTCCCCATGAGTAATAGTGCTTTTTCACCCATTTTTACACACAAACACAGCTGGCCGGAATGAGGAGGACAGTTAGTCATAGGAGGCCTGTGCGGGGAACATTTGTGTGAAAGAATATTGCGATGGGTAATGGGATGTGAGGCTTCATATATTCCCATTTTTTGTGTTTTTTTTCTGCTGTCAGCCAGGCACATTAACAGTTTATTTCCCAACACTGCCCCTTTTACTCCTGCCACCTTTAGTTACTACGCTGGAACCCTGTATCTCGCCTCACCGACCCCTTCATCTCGCCACAATGGAGCACTCTGCACCAACCATTAGCAAAGCAATCAGCATACTGTAATGTAAATATTTGCCTGAGGCTTTTTTTATAAGGACCTGCAGCCAACTGAATAACTATGAGAGTCTCCGGATGAAATTTAAACTTGCAGGCTGCATATGCAAACGTGCACCTGCATACATGCACACAAATGCACCTGTATATTCATGCATAGGCGCACACACATAATGCTAAGTCTCTGGCACTCACCCACTCGAGCCTTTCTTTCCACTATCTCAACAACAGTTCCCCTTTTTGCAACAGTGAATGCCTCTCTGCCTCGATAGAAATGCCATCAGTCTGAAGAACTTCTATTGTACTCGCTGGCAGGGTGCTTGTGGTGCACTTGATGGAACAAAATAAAAGTTTAAATTGATCAAGGTAATGTGAAATTTGACAGAGCAAAACGTTCTCCCCGAGACAGCTTTGATGTTTTCACTTTCTTTCAATGTTTGATGTCAGGATTGCTAGTTGAGTAGATGTATACATGCTCTGTTATGGCAGGAAGATGCCTTCCAGTCCTATCTTTCATCCCAGCTCACTACCTTGACATTTCTTTCATTTAAAATTCCATTATTGTCATATTCTGGTTTTTCGAACCGAATATGTAATCCATGGTTTTTGTATGGATGTTTTGAAAAAGTGACTAGAATGTGAGTGTTGCAGCAGTTCTACGGTAAGGGTCAGTTTATTTCCAAGTCTGCTCAGTGCTTCAGTACTTCTATGTTATCATCCTATTATACTACCTCTATAATTAGAAAAAAAAATTGTAGGCATTATAAATAGAGTTATGATGCAATAAAATATGCTCATATCACTGTAACTTACTTTAAAAACTGTTAATATTTCTAATGATTCACAGCTAATCTTATATTATATTCAAGCATTTAATAATGACTTATGAGGTCAAGTGTCATGATACTTGTTCACTTGGTCATTGACTGATCTTTGTTTTGCAATGATCATATTGCATTATAATAACTTTTTATAGTTGTAATTTGCATTATAAGTAGTTTGTAAATCAGTATAATCTTTTTTAATATGATTATATGGCTAGAAAAGGGGGTTTGGGTAATCTTAACCAGCTGACAATCTGTAAGTATGTTTATAATGTATTTCAGACTTGGGCTTACAAAAGAAAATTCAGGGAGTAACCATCAATTCTAAGGAATGACGACATTTGACCTTTTTCATTATTAAAAGCTTTTAAAATGTGCTATAATATTTGCTATCGGGCATTATAGATGTTTGAGTGCTTATAAAACTGTAATTATACAGTCCAGTTCAGTTTATAATATACAAAGTGACCATAAAGTGTCTTTACAATTTAAAAATGTATTACAAAAGCAGGAACACAGACAAACACATGGGAATTATTACAAAATGCGGAGTATATATTAACCTATTTGCCTACTTCCAAATACCTCTACAAGGAGACCATTAGCTGCATGAAGAGACCGTACTAGATTTGTTGTTGTCATGTTTGCTGTAGCAGAGCCTCATCAAAAGTCCAACGGCATCAGTGATCTTTAGCTTTAGGTCAATGATGTCCTGTATCTTTGTTCCATTCACCATATCTTTAACAGAACCCCACAGAAAGAAGAGCCCATTTTGTTTCAACAAACCATGACGTGCCATCTCTGGAGGAGTAGCCATTTTTATAAGAGTTCACTTACCCTGACCTATTTATTAACAGGGGACCAGAAATACACAAATGCAATGACATTAAACACTTTGATAACCACTGAGTGCATACAATAAATCTGACTAAGATTTCTCATCAATTGCTTTTATCATATAATTTTTTTTAAATTGTAATAAGACATTATGGACACCCTGCATTATAAACACAGACTTGACAAAAAGAAATAGATATTTCCAAATCAAATTTGAACAAAAGCATCACAAACTTCCACCTTCCATGGTAGGTAGTTCTGCCATAGCTGCCCTGGTGACCTCTTTCTTTGCCCTTTGCATTGCTGGCCTGATCACAGTGCCTTACCTTGAACCATCTATCACAATCCGGCAATCACCTCAAGCTGCTTGTCTGTCATTCAGCCCGTCATACCTAGAATCAGACCCGCACCTCTCACAGGGGATCTGCCACCTCCTTGATGGAGCTTAGGGTCAAGAGTTGTGATGGAATTGTGGGTAGCAGGGTTGTGCACAAGATAAGAAAGGCTTTGAAAGGAGGCGATTTTGAAATGCGAACAAAAATGCAGGCCGTAAAGCTGTGGAGTGAGATTTTGAAGAAAGGGGATTCATATGGTACTCTTTGCTACACAGTGATCTGGGTTCCGATGGGGACAAATGATGGACTTGAAAGAGCTGCATTGTGGTTTTCTCACTTTTTTCCCATTGTAAGGAAATGGTTGGGTTGCAGATCACATTCAATGGATTATTATTCTACTCCTGAATCCTGCCGTGTTACCTCAAGGTGAACAGCCTTACACTGTATCTGATACAGAACATGTGCCTTTTGTCCATTACACTAGACAGAAAGCTATTACTGTAGTGCCTCAGCCATCTAAAGTAATACAAGTATGTATTATACGTATGTTGTATGTGTATATACATTCATAAAGCTTCACAATGGTCCAACTATATTTATTGCTCTTCTTGCATAGCTGTGCAGCTATTTATGCCTCCCATGGCACAGTCAAACACATTCCCATTGGTATTCATACCCAACGCCGCAGTAAAATGAAGTCAGATCCTGATAGGCTCTGTGTGACTGTGGCACCTGTTGCCCTATTGGCTCAGCCGGCGGATTGATGTCTTCCCTTTGATGAAACAAGAGCTCACGTCTAGACTATACAATGGGCCTTGTCACCTTGCCTTTTTACTGCAACATATTTAAAGTGTGTAGGTCACTGAGCATCCACTGCTTTTTTTATATATATATATTTTTATTCCTAACAGAAATGGATTGCGTGCCTATAGGTAGGTCTCCGTGTGACAGGAGCAGTAATATGTTTTAATGAGCTTGACTCCCCAGGGCATGGGAATAAATTTCTCAATTTGGTGTCGGACTGAGAAAAAAGATTTTGAGAGCCCATGCTTTGTACCAATGTATTGTCCCAGGGCAAGGAGAGAAAAAAAAACCTGTTGAATGAAGACATGCCAAATAATATTTGAATGATGCATTTTTGGTTCCTGTTTTGTCAAAGGTAGCTCAAGGGGTCTGCCGACTGAGACTTTCTTTGTCTTTCCTGTGCGTTTGCTCATTTTCATGCGTGCCATACGAGCCAAGATGTGTGCGAGCCCAGGCTGAGGGATTGAAGTAAGCTTTGTACAGAGGTTTTGCCTATAGTCCCCGTCCCCGCTACCCATGCCACTGCAACAATTCCCCCATCCATTTGACTCACACAGAGTGGCAGATTTCTTTTGCCTTTCATGAGCTGTTGAAAGCTGCCGTCTCTCGCTTTAAATTTCTCGTCAGTTCAGCTAAGTACATCTTCAAAGGCAGCAACTGGGGCCGCCTGGTATGGGTGGGGTTGAGGTATATGAATGTAAGATTGAGAGGAGAAGAAGAAAAAAGATAGATGGGGTTGAAAAAGAGAGAGAAAAAGGGGAAAGATACACTTGGCAGCTTAGCTTCAAGGTATACACCTACTCACTTACATTGAAATCTGCACACCAGAAAAAGGTAGGCACACTCTTACTCACTTTAATCCAAACACACACACACACACATGAATTGAGCAGTTTCCTAGCTTTGAGATCAGGACCCCAACAATGGTCATTTTTTGATTGCTTTATCTATGTTTAGCAAAATAAATAGATTAGAAAAAGTACATAATGTCTTTTTAATGCATGACGGAGCTTTAATTATACAAGGGTTATTCAGATCACTGAAGCAGCGCTCAGTGCTTGGAAATATGTAATTTTTCTGAAAGCTCAGACAGACAACTTGATTTCCTCCAGTACATTTGTTGTGTCAACGTGTGCTGGGGAATTCTCTCCTTCCTCAGGGCATGATATCTATTTAATCAAGATGAAGCTGTTCTTGAAAACAAAGGAGGCTTTACCCAAAATCACAGAACAACTTAACAACTCTTTCATCTAGCATCGGAGGTGTGAGACGCAAGACTCTGTCATAGCAATGTTCAAAGATATAGGGACAGAAATCCACTTGCCTAATATACATTTTGACTCATCATTCCAGTTAGCAGTTATCTTTATTTATGAAAATCAATCAGAGCAAGAACTTGGCATGAAAAAGAATCCTGTTTTATCCGCTTTGCTGTTAAAGTATAAAGCAAACTGTGCAATACATAGTCAGTGTTCCCCACATCCTTTAACACAACCATACTAAACTCTTATTTCCACTTTATCTTTACGAGTTGCTTGTGTAACATTGCCCAATCTGTATTGTGCATGTGCAACTCTTGAAAAAGGAAGCATAATAGTTCAGTCCTTAGCTTCCTTTATCATCAGCTCAAAAAAAAAAAAAAATTTACTTTATTCTTTTCTACCTCTCGCGGGATTGGCATGGCTAGATTAACTAGCCCAATTTGGCATTTTATTTGCCACAAGCACTCACGCAGTCCTTAATGGTGATCCCTGAAGAGGCGATTTGAGCATGGAAGAAATGGATACAGTCTTTCGTCTTAACGTAAGCACAGGTTTTAAAACACTTAGAGACACTTTCAATTGCTCACACATCACCACACATCACCATGCACACACAACAGCCACAACAACAACATGGAGAGCTTTTTTGGCTTAGCCTTTAATTAGGCCGACACTAAGACACACTGAGAGGCCAGCATGTTCCATCCCGCTGCCCTCCAAACTCCCCCGGGTCTTCTCAGCCTCACCCCAGGCAAATTCAGCTAAGCCTTGGCTGCTGATCAGCACACACATCCATCTGCACGCACTTTCACAAAAGCTCACTTTATACTCCATGCAGATGTGCACAGTCTTCCCGGACACGTGCTCACTTGGTGTCTTTGTCTTGTCCTCAGTGAGACTGGCACTCGCCCTCCTGCCTATCGCAGATCCATACTTCCCGCTTAAGTATTCCGTTAATTACAGCTTTCAAGAAGTACCCTTTACCCCACGTCTGTCCCTTCCTCACCCCTCTCATCGATTGCACCTCCTCTTGTTTATTTGTAGATAGGCTTTGTGGCAGTGGCCTTTTATGGATCTATCTTACTTGCACCCTCCTCTCACCTCCCTTCCTCCTCCTCCTCCTAAGCCCATTCCTCCCCCTTTTGATAAAGGATTGGAAACAGATAACAGAGGAGGTGGTGCAGGACCGACCTCTCTACGGCTTTGTGGCTAAATGACTGAAAGGAGATGGATTGTGGCTCCACTGCCAATTTTTCCTTCCATAGCTTTAGTCACTGCTGTGTTTTGTCTCGGGCCCAATGTCCTTGGAGCAGGGGATAGAACTGGCAAGACTCGGTCAAGGTAGCTCGGTCAATGGTGGAGCAAGAGGAGAAGAATGGAATGGAGAGAGTGTAGGTGAATTGGAGAGAGGGAGGGCATTAATTATAAGGTTGACACATTCAATAGAGGACTGAAGTCAAACCACCTGCCGGAGGGAATTGGAAAACAGCAACCACAGAGTACCATTCCAATATCGAAAACCAGTTGCAGTGATAAAGACTGCCTGAGTCTGAGTGTGCTTTCTATCTACTAGTCCGTCTCTGTGTGTGTGTGTGTGTGTGTGTGTGTGTGTGTGTTTGAGACCAAAAGAATGGGTGAAAGAAGGGGATTATTTTGTGCGTCACGCTGTATGCACACTTACTTTGGTGGACACAATCCCCATCTCCTAAAGTAGTGGATGTTTTGCTTGGCAGAACAGTATGAAACCACCAAAACATCACAGCCCAAAGCCTAGCCTAGTTTTTTTGTTTTTTTTAAAGTAATATTGTATTTATGACTGAATGGTAAATGGTTAATGTTATCATAATGTGGTACGATGGTTGGATTGTAGGGCCATCAAAATTAGCTTTCCAAACCAAAGCAGGATTGGGGAAATTGAAATGTAACCGAATGACCTCAGCGTGATAGATTCCAGAAAACTACTAAACTGGCAGTAATATGACACCTGATGAAATATATCCCCTTTAAAGATACATTTCAACATGTTGATAACAGTTGTCAGGGCATAAATAACTATGTCTTGTTTTGTGAAGTTTGTTAATAGTTTACAGTAACAGTGGTGTACTCATCAGTACTTGAATTATGGATTTATAGAACCATGGGACCCCTTTTGTCATGATCACTAAAATAGACAAATCTTTTTGTTATCATGAGCAGTAAAGTCCCATAATAATGATTTTAAAATGACATGCTACATTTCTAATCAACATTACCATCAACTACCTCTTTCATGTGGCCATGTCTAGTTTCAAGTGAACTAAAGAAATGTGTCTGTGATCTGATAGCCAGCAGGTCTAGCAATCACAAGTCATTTAAACTCCATTAAATAAATTACTTCTGGTCCCCATTAATCCAACAAAGTGTGGAATTGTGCATGTGGTGTCAGAAAATTGCTGTGCTGCAAAAAAAAACAGAAAAGCTCTAATGGTCATAGACATTGAATTGAAATACTGAGGAGCCCTACTCAGTGAAGTATCCAAGTATTTGGATCTTGAATGCACTGGCCAAAAGTTATAACTGATATCATTACGTCCCCCAAGGAGGCTATGTTTTCAGTTGGGTTGTGAGTTTGTCAGCAAGGTTAGTGACAAACTACTTGGCTGATTTAAAATTAAACTTGGTGGAAAGGTTTTGCACAGGCCAAAAAGAAACCACTAAATTTCAGAGTGGATCAAAATCACAGGACAGGACACACATACAGATACACACCCGAAGATTCAACTATTGTTACCAGTGGCTTACCTTAGAACCTCAGCTTTGCTCACTCACTTAAACTAATCAAAGTCTCACATGAAAACTTTCACCTCGCTCGGTCTGGAATAACACAGCGGGAGCACCATCAAGGTTAGCGAGGCGCTCTGCGGCCACCGTGGGTGAAGCCCTGCAGAGAGATGGATGCTGATCCAATTTGATGAATGGCCATTATTGAGTTCTGATTGCGTCCATAAAAGAATGGCAGACTGGTGCACTTAACTGTGAACCCTGTGTACCTTTAAGGTAGCAATGCATGTCACTCTGAAATAAGAGCTACCTCGTCAAAACCAATCACTTCATCAAGGTTGCCATTGATGGCAGGCCTCAGCTTAGAGTGGAGAGTTGTTTAGTGAGAAAAGCAGGGCCACAGTGAGCGCTGCCTTAAATGTTACTGTGGAATTGAAGTCCTTGGCTCAGAGGGAGGCGGCTGAGTAAACTTCTGAAAAGTACAAACTTGATTGAATTTTTTTTTTTCTGTCTCACACTCCAGTCTACATTCTGTATGTGTGTGTTCTTTCTGTTTATGTGTGATGCAGAGAGTACAGCAGGCGTGGGAGGTGCATTTCAGTGCACCTGTAAGTATTTCTGTTCATCATTAGTGGGGAGGTACTGCTCCTGGGTTAATCAATGAGATGTAAAGGTGTTTGAAGTAGGTAGGGTTGGAGACGGTATCAGGTTTGTCACAGACATTGGTGGCTAGGATGTGGGGTTGCTATGCCAACAGCAGGCACAGCTGGTCTAGCTTTGGAGAAGACAATGAAGCTGTGTTTCAATGGGCAATCGTCAGTTTGAGACAAAAGAAAGGCACAGAGAAAACCAAAAAAGGTCATCAGGCATGTTTACGCACATTTTGATTTTGATCTCTGAAACAAACATCTGTATTGTCAGCCTGATTGTGTTGTTTGTTTTCCCCTGTGAGGGAGAGCCATTACTGTGTATAGCATATTAGGTTCAAGTACTTTTCTATTTGATGTTGTCGATATCAAAGGGAAGATTAGCCCTGCTTCATACAAGACGCTGATTCCTTTTAGCATCTGTCCGTCCAGCTCTCTAATCCATATTCTTCAAAAGCAGGTGGGCATCTGAGAGACTCTCAAGTTGTTTTATAAATAGAGTCTACCTGTAATTGAAATACACAGCCGACATGTCAGAAGAAAGAATGATTTGACAGGCTATGGAAAAGTAAGGCTCGCTCTCTCCTTCGGCTTGTAACGTTCTGTTTGTAGCTGTCAGCTTCCATTTAAAACTGCAATTTGTGTATGTGTGGTTGGACTATATACAGACGTGCCGCCTTAATTATCACTTTTCCATATTTTCATACACTCAGTCGACGCCAGCTGAGGAGGAGAGAGTTACGTAACAATCTTTTTTAAAAGTGCATGGAATTAACACCAGCTACCTAACATCACACAATTATATGGAGCTGTTTGTTGGTGTGGCAAAAGGTGGCAGCCAGTTTGACAGATAGTCAATCCATCTTGACTTATTACATTCTGTACACAACTAGTGTGGAGGCAAACAAACCAAACTAACAAAATCCATTTGCTGCTGCAGCTTGTTGACATGTTGTGAAAAATAACCCTGCAGCACTATCTGGAAAAGCATGTTCTTTATTCAGCCAACACATTTCAACACAGGACCTTTATCATTTTATAGAATGGTTAAAAAAATAGCCTATATATACCTTTCTTTCTACAACATGGCTACATGTTCATCTTTATACCCATGTTTGCTTACTTCTCAGTGACTGCTGCCAACCTATGATGAACAAAAAAAAGTGAAGTACTTGCATCTGAATTTGTTTCGCATTGCTAACTTCCATGTGTGTGCACAATAATCAAACAAAACGTGGATCTGCTTGTGAAACATTGCTCTGTAGCATGATTAGTGGGAAAGACCAAGCAATAAGAAGTGCTAAATACAGCGGTTCCTGGAAAGGCCACATGAGACTGACTCAGAGAGCAAAGAAGCACGTAGTAAGTAAGACTTGTGTACTAAGACACCCCTCTTTAGGGCAGAAATAAACATATATACAGCTGGTCTAAAATGTGGTAGTGCATATTTTTCCTCTTCATTACAATGGAACAAGAGAGAGTTTTACTTATAACTCAGCTATTTAAATTATATTAAGGCTCAAAGTTATTCTTAATTACGGTAGCTTTGAGTGACAGCTGGGCACTAGCAAGTAACCAGGATGCATTTGGATCACCTCAGCTCCACTCTCACTCCGTCTCCCAGCTCACTTTCGGTCAGACACTCTGAAGATGGTAATTGCTGAAGCCACAATACTGAGCTTTATTTCATTTCATAATTGATTTCATAGGTGAAATCTTGGCGATGTCCATGTTTTTTATTGACCATATATTCAGAAGTTGTACATAAAGTGCAAAATACCAAGGATCTTTATTTGTCCTCCAGAAAGCAGTCCTCTGGAAGTATAAAACAAAAAAGCCTCTTTTCCACTTTAGGGAAAACCCTCTTTAACAAAAACTTTAATCAATATCAGTAAAGTAATGAAGTTCATTAGATCTCTCAGGTTCTATGGTCATATCTTTTGGTGGATCTGATGATCTTGATCTGATGAGTAAAGCTGTTGAGTTCCATAGTTGTGACTCTCCTGCTGACACAATTTCCACATTCACTGACATCATCGTTTGATTTAAATGCAGCATTAATACAATCTAAACTTTTCCCATTTCTTGGACCAAACCAAAAACAAGTTTGTAAAGAGTTCAGAAAGAGTTAATGTGACCAACTGGGGTTTGAGTCACAAAGGCCCTGGGATAAGATCAGTGGCTGAGGTTGTTGTGTTGCATTTGTGTATGAGGGCCTTTCAGTTGTTGCAGAGACAGACACAGACTGGGAGGGAGTGAAGAGGAGGAGGAGGAGGATAGGAGTTCTGGGCTCTCCTTGCAGCCTTGGCAAAGGCAGACAGGCTGCACTATCCTCTAGGGAAGATTCAATTATAAATGATGCTTCCACTCGGACCCATCTTGGAATCCCTTATTCTTTAGGAGATCTTCTTCACCTAATCCTCAGCAGGGTTTGGTGTGGCCTGCCTCTGAAGTGATATGCCTCACACACATTGTGTGTCATGCATTATGAATGATGGGAAGGAGACACTCATGTCCTAATTTCTCAGAGAGCAGTGTGAACATCAACACTAGAGCTGACAGAATGCTAATTTTTGCTATAGAAAGCAGCGGGATTGAGTCAGGTTTTACAGAGCTTTACTGTGCAAGTGTCCCAAATATTTGTTTGGGTTTACGACATCCCAAGCTGACTTTTCTCCACCTTTGCTGCCCATCTTAGTCCGTCTGTTTCTTCCTCTTTTACCCAGCATCTTTCCTCATCCGTCTAACCTGCTACCTTCTTTCTTTTCATCTCTCTGCGACATCTCGCTCCCCTTTCTGAAAATTCTGGTGGCAGCGTGCAGCATTAAAGTCAGCAGACAGGTCTTCTTTGTAGCCTCCAGTGTTGCGTGGATCTCAGCTGCAGCCCTCCTCCCC
>JAOWBC010000383.1:1410023-1447987 GCA_028566105.1 Hypoplectrus providencianus | reverse complement strand
AGATAGATACAACAAAATAAATCTTCCTTTGGGCAGATTTGGCTCAATTAGAAGGTCAGTGATATGATCCCTGACCAAGGGAGTCTTCATTGTCCTTGGAAGAGGTACTAGACCTCAAATTGCCTGGATGCTCCAACATTGGTTATTGGAAGAGTAGCCTCGGCCATCGGTGTATGGATATATGTTTGATCTGTAGTTTAAAAGTGCTTTGAGTGGTGACTATGACTAGAAAAACAATGGGTAACAGTGGGTAATCAAGGCTAAAGGTGAGCAGTGTAAACTGGCTGTAATTGTTATATCTCCCCTGTTAAGTCCAAACAAAAAAAGACTTGTAGTTTGAGGGGCGTTTGTTTCTCAGGCTAATTCTATCAACACATATCAAGTTCACTGAATCAGCTTGGAAACACTGCTGCCAAACACTGCTGCTAACACCACATAATCTGTCTTTAAGTAGCTGCATTTTCTTAGATAGTGGCAGATGTTTTTTTGTGATCAAAGCCCAGCAGCAACGTCCTTTTATATTTCCCTCTATTTACCCAGCTCCAGACAGGATGCTACAGTATAAGTGCTTGAGTGATGAGCGGGACAGCTTGTGACGAGCACCTAATGAAAGATCAGAGGGATTTGGAATCGATTGAGGTGTACCTCACACACAGGGCGAGGTGCCTGCCATCCCGGCTCCAGAGACACTCCTAAATCCCTCCGCAAGGCTCCCTGTTACCCTTTTACAGCCACTCTCACCTGAGCCGCCACAGGACAAAGCCACAGATAGGAAAACAGGAGGAGGAGGAGGGGGGGAGAAAAAAACAAATAAGAGAAAGAGATTCACATTTTAGCAAATTGACTCCCTTTCGGATTATCGACAAGAAGGAGGGGGGGTGATGAATTGCAGGCCCGCTCAAGTGATAAACGTCAACATTAGAAAATAAATCTAGCGGAAAGAAGGAAAAAAAAAAAAATCTCCAGCCTTCAATAACGGTGTGGCAGATTGGCTCGCTCACAAACACACACAGTCATACACGTATGTACACACTGCAAATGTATTCACGGAGGATTAAGCGCCAGCAAGAAGTTGTTTCTCTCCCTCTCTCTCTCTCTGACAAAAAAAAAATAGGGGGGGATCAAATTTGAGTGCGAAGCTCCTTCACAGATGGAGTGAAAATGCGAAAGTGAGTACCTGTGCATTTTAGCGAGTTTGTATTTATTTAATCCTCCTATTATTGACTCTCACCATGACAAAGCTCTATTGACAAGGAGACAAAGAAGACTATATCACTTTTTTATGAAGCTGGGATCATCATAAAAACCAATCTATAGGGATAAAAGATATTTCCTACTGGATGGATCTTATATCGAATTATTATAAGCACTGAATCACTGAAGGTTATAGAGTGTATCTTGGAGTTTTATTGATCCTCAAACGTTCTGGGCAGGCAGCACCGGGGCAGATGGCCAAGGACATGACAGCCAAGTCTTCCATCTCTACCTCTCTTGTTCTGCTCCTTCATTGCCCTCAGCCATTTCCTCTGTATCTCTAGTGGGGAAAAAAACAACATATTTTCTATTTTTAGTGCCAGCTCCAGTTCTGCAGAGCACTTCTTCTGTGCCCCAGCACACACACACACACACACACACACACACACACACACACACATAGACACACACCAACCACAGCACACTTCCTGTCAGGTCAGAGCTGGCTCCAAAGAGGCCACGACCCCCGATTGAATCCAGTCTGATTGGGCGCCCACGTCTTTCAATAGGGTTGGTAGTATACTTTGTGTAAATCTGAGATGTGTGTGCATGTGCTTTTTGAGGTTTTTCTATTGAGTTGAAAATATTACAGGGGTCACTTTAAGGTCAGGGGTCAGGGGTTAGAGCAAAAGGCAGAGAAATCCACTCCAATAATTTCAAGTATAATATTAAATCAACATATAATACAGTCAGTAGTGTCACCTTACTAACTAAAGTATGCTTACACTGGAACAACGTCATGGTAAAGTATATGTCTGACTTTGGTTAAATCTCGGGAGGAAACAGCTGCTTTATTTCATAGGTCCCATAATTTTCTTCCAATTAGAAAGAAACAGAAATGTAATAGTGATATCTTGAGAAGGTTCTATGTATTTCCATACTAATTAATGGGAAAATGGACACAGTGCTTAACTGTCACGCCTTCAATATGTCTTATTAATTGGTCGTGCAAACTTGTTTTACCAAGGTCAAGGCGCATCAGGTCAGCTGAATATGCAAAAATGTAAGATGTGTCCATCTGTTTAGTTTTAAGTTGCCGGGAACAAATGTGGAGGATAATGCTTTGCACAAATACATAAATATTTGCATGTATTATATGGATGATCAGTTTTTCAAAAAAATTCCATTGGACAAGCAATGACAAACCGACAATCAATTTTAATATGTATCACTATCTTTCTGTTATTATTCAAGTAATGTACTAAAGCATGATTTTGTTATACTTTATCTGAGTAAATCTTCTTCTTTTACTTTATCTGGAGAAGTCACATGATATCTGCAATGTTGGTTTGGGGGAAAGCAGCTGTGTATTTTCTGTTCTATATAGTACAAGGTAATGGTTCAGTTTTTCTTTTTTTAGGTTAATCTCCCAAAATAACATTTTGATTGGAGAATATTGAGGCCAAATTTGTGTTTGACTATTTGATGCCCTTTTCTGGGCATGGAAGGCAACAAACCCTGATGTATGTACATTTTACTACACTTTGATTTCACTTTTAGTGACTTTGCACATTGGGATTATTAATATAGAATATAATCAAGAAGTAAATGATGTCATAGTAATGTAATAAGTGTTATTTCAAGTTTATAATGGCATTCTTTGGTTGTGGAGAAGGCATTACATTTTTGGTTGCATTATGGGAAATGTAGGATCCAGGGGTTTTGCTTGACTCCCTCTATAGATGATTGTTAATACCTTCTTCTCTGCTACGCCAACCTTAACTTGTCCTTTTTTTTAATCTGATTTAGTGGAAATACAGTAGTAAATTGCTGTAGTGGTGGAAAATATTAATAAATAAAGAACAATAAAAAAAGATACCTCATAGAACAAAGGTCAAACTTTCCTTTAAGGTTGTACAATGTTCTATGCAGTGTATGCAGATAAGGAGTTTGACTAAGGTCAGGGCTCGTCAAGTAAATAAAGTCAGTGGAAGCTGTGTGTCTAAAATTGGTCACTGCCTGATAACCCCCCCCTCCATCATGCCCTCTAGAAGCTGTAAGCCTGCAGCCATGACAGTATGACTCAGCACAAAGGTGACAGATGTTGAAACGATGGACAGGGGTGAACCACTGCTCTCTGAACCCACCAGCACCTGCCCCCATCTGAATTTCACATATCCCCTTTGATTAAGTTGGTTTGAAGGCTGAAAGCACATGGTTAATTCATTCTTCCCACATTACCTTTAATTTATTCACATCATGCTGGAACATGCCACACTGACCAGAGAAGAGACGGAAAAAGCAGAGTTCGTTCTTTCATGGTTAAACCAGCTCATACAGTAATCATGACACTTTATTCCTCTTATCTCTTTCTGATAAGCCTCACTTGTTCTTTGATAAATCACCATTCTTGACGTAAACATGACGCAACTCCCCTCATGTCAGAAAAATGTTGCAGTTTTGCAGTCAACCCAGTGTTTTATTGCCCTAACCTGCGCATGTGTTGGCCATTTTCCAGCAGGCTTCTGCCTGTACAGCAATTAATGTCATTTGGAGCGAAGAGGGACCTCATGACTCATTACATATGCCTTTTGCTCGGAAAAAGCCTCTAAGGGACCTTCTCCTCTTGTGTGCCAACGCTGCCACTCGGGGGATGGCACAAGTTGGATAACACTCTAATTATAAAATTCACTATGAAAAATGTCTTCTGCAGTGCTGGCAGGGATGAGATTAAACCTTGTTTTGGCTTTAGTTTATTTGAGCTTCTTGTGCATACAGACTATAGTTAGTATAGGAAACTGTGGGGGTTTGCCATTTGTGCAATTATTGTTGAACTTCCTGACGTTTTAAATTTCCTGAATGGCTGTTTATTGTCTTCTCCAGATGTAGTCCGGGACCCCTTCAGGCTTATGCATATGGTTGTGTCTCTATCTGCCCGTAGCTCATCTTTGAAACTACTGGACAAATCAGTCAACACATTTGGTGCTCATTTATATATCTGCTCAAGGACCTCTCATAGTTGCTGTTTTTCATATGTTTTTATTGATTTATTGATGTTTTATATCGCCAATGACTCATGCTGACTCATTCCTCATTTGGCAGGGGTCACAAGTGATCACCAACTGCTTCAGTTACACTGCAATGTAGTTTCCAGCAGTCAGCTTAACAACAAGACTCTATCATCTAATGGTAAATGGACCGCATTTGTACAGTGTTTTTTCTTGTCATAGCAACAACTCAAAGCACTTAAATGGTACAGATGATCACTCAGCCATTAAAAGACGCATTCATAAACTTGTGGCCAAGGCTACTATACATGGTGCCATTATTAGAAATGCATTTATACACGTATGAATTTCGTTCTGTATCCTGCCCAAGGATACTGTGACATGGTCAAGGATCAAACCACCGATCTTCCGGTCAGTGGGCGACCGCTCTAACAACCCCAAGTCCAACAACATCTGCTATTCCCAGGAGGCCTCCCATTCAAGTACTGACCAGGGCCGACCCTGCTGGGCTTTCAAGTCCAGACAGGATTGGTGAATGCTGAGGATAGTGTGGTTATAAGCACACAGGCCACATTTTGGCCTTGGCAGTAAGTGTGAACACAGAACCTCTTGCTTTAATTTCAACGAGCAAAAAGTTCATATCTTAGTTTATTCAAAACACTGATCTTTTCCATCAACAACCATGACCAACCACTATTGCTAAGTCCCTTTACGGAAGTCCTGAAAAAGTTGCAAAGCCAAATGTCGTGCTGACTGGATTAATAATAATAACTTGGTGCACAGTGCTCAGTGAAATCCCTTGTCTCTGGATGACCACCAGGGTGTTTCCACTGCAGCAGCAGTTTAACCAAATAAACCAATTAACCAAATTAAACTGATTCAATTGCACAAAGAAGCAATCAGACGTGTGCCAAATAACCAATGCAGATATGTGGTAATTATATAATATTCTGTAAGTTAGAATTCATGCTTTGTCCTGGCTTTCAACAAAAAAAATAAGCAAGTAACTGCTTAAAGTAAATGCTTGTTTTCTAAGAGGAGACTGAATAATCAAAACTCTAATATGCAGGACAGGCAGGACTGGCAGACACCTGCACTGTCCTGAGTGCACTTTTCTAGTTAGCAAAGCCATGCAGTCGGCAAAAAAAAAAAAGTCATACCAGCAGCTGATCCAAAATGATTGATTTTGGCAGTGACACGCATGTGTTTTTGACATTATACAAAGCATTATCTGACATTATTTCACTGGCTTGGCTGTCAACCTGAGCAGAAAGAAGGAGATTGAGAGACATCATGCATTTTTATGCTATAACCTGTGTCAACAGTCTTGCTGAATAGACAAGGAGACCCATCTGTGCCTCGCATGGCTGATCGTGGCGGACCTCCCCTCTCGACTACTGTAACCTGTTCGCAGTGGTGGCTCACTGGAGCGCAAACTGGCAAATAGCGGGCGAGAAGGGGAGGGAGAGGTAGGGAGAATGAGATCGAGGACAGTGACAGTGACGGCTAGAGAGAGGGAACGTTGATGGGGAGAGAGAGCAACAGACAAGGACTAGAGATATGGAGAGCGAGGAAAAACAGAGATAAATAGAGGTATGGAGAGTCAGCGCAGTGTGTCTAATCTCCCTTCAGGGGCGGTGGTGTAAGGACGCCTTCTATTACAGATAAACTCAGCCGACAGTGAGCCTAAAATGACAGACACCCCCCAGTGGTGAAAAGTAATTAAGTACGTTTATTTGAGCACTCCTTTCACCACTTGGCCCAGTCCATATAGCCCCTTGTTTCCTTACAGCTTGGTGAAAGAAGAAGGAGAGGGTTGTGTCAGTGGGGCAGGGGAGCCGGGAGGTGAACAGACAACAGTCAGTAGAGTAATGTTTGCTCCTCTGTGGTCAACACAGATGGGGAGGAAGGCAGCAGGAGGTGTTGTTTCATTCTCAGCCTCTTCTTCTTTCACTCTGTTGAAGATTGCCAAGGTCTTAAAGGAGGCAGAAAGAGCCATCTGAACTATTCTTCAGTGGTTTGCTTTTCGGCTTTCAATTGAGATTATGCACAACAGAGTCCATGCACGAACAAGCTTTCTATCTCCTCTAATTCCTTTGGAGTATGGCTTGCTTGATCAAAATTAGTGAAAGGAAAATTGCCTTTGAAAATGTTTGAATGTGTTCTTGTCAGGCTGCAGCTTGGTCTTTTTTTGCTTGGGAGAAATCTGAATGTTTATTATTATTATTATTATTATTATTATTATTATTATTATTATTGTTATTATTATTATTGTTATTATTATTATTTAAAAAGATCAGGATAAGCCCTAACTTTGGAATGGCCCTAAAAGGCCACAGTTGCATTCAGGTTATATTTCATTTTCATTGACAAATTACATGGTTAGGTTTGGAAAAAAACTACACAATGTCATTAAATTTGATGGGAATAAACAAACAATACATTACTGAATATAAACAAAAAATATAAAACACTTGCAAAACATAAAAATGATTTTATAACTATAATGTCTTTTCTTCTTACTGACTGACAACAAACAATTCAGTGATAAACACATAATTTTCTGGAAAATCTTTGCATTAGTTTTCTTTTATTTATGGATTTATTTTGAAGCATCACACAATGTTGCTACTGGAAGTGCCAGTGGACAAGTTTGTCCACCGATCGAATACAAGTTGTGCTTACATTAAAGTCCATATGTTGAAATGTTGCATTTTTGACCTGCAGAGCGGAAACAGCTGATCAGTTGTGTGGGTTAAATATTCGCTATTTCAAATTGTTTCCATCTCCTGTTCGGCCTTTTTCATGCAAGTCTGCAAAATGCGCCACTAGAGGTCGGTGCCTAACAATGAACTTTAATATATCGTTCCATTTAATGAGCTGATGGTGCAGCAGGCCTCTTCTAATCCATGCCTATGAGGCTGATAACGCACATCTGATCGTTTGGTAGTCTTCAACTTTGCCTTCTCTCCCACACATGCGTATGCTTGTCTCTCCCTCTTCCAGGATAAAGTCAGCGCTTCTGCAAACTTTGTTGGAGCAGTAAAGGTGGCAGTTGCTGATGTTTTTGGGGCGGCGTGTGTATATGTGTGATGCACCAATGAGTCTCCTGCAGTCTTGTTCAGGAGCAACGACGCACACTGACCTGGGACAGACCTTGAGAGTAGCTGTGACATTTAAAAAACAACCTCCCACTGTCTCGCAAGATAGACAATATATGTGTCACTTTCTCTTTCTCGCTGTTCTCTGCCCTCTGTGAACCTCGCTGTAGTTATCAGGGAATAGAAAAAGATAAAGATTTATATGTGCCAACACACCCATCTAAACCCATACTTCTCTTTCATGCTGTTACTACGTGGGAAAATGCATGCATGTGTGCAAGGGATTTGGCAGCACATCACTCACGTTCTCAACCGCTACTTTTGCATTTATTGGCAACCATCACAATCTTCCTACCCATGCAATTAGAAATGAAAAAGAGCAGATAAAAGCGCAAAGATAAACGCATCGGCGTCTTTGATCGTGCACTGTGACATGCTTACAACATATCAGCATGCATGCACAGCTCCTAACATGCAATACCGCATCAGCATAGTCAATCATCTGGAGCCCCTGATTAACATTAATGGCGTTACTCAGAATTACATTGGCATCTCCTTGCATTCCAATCACCTAGATTTCATGCCCCCTCTGTGCAGGCAGCCCTGTTGAGCAGCAATGAGTGCTATCTACCAAGCCTTTGATATGCACTTATCTCTAAGCAGTTTCATATTATGGAAAAGAAAATTGCCTTTAAAAAAAAGGGACTGTTGCTTTATTACTTTTGGGCCAATTAATTTAATGAAAAATAATGCCTTTTTCGAAATAGCGAGGAAAAAATAATTAATGCGGAAATAATTGACAGGGAAGGACAAGAATGTGGGAAGGATGTAAGTAGACGTGAATGCAAATTTAGGATAATTTACTGGTTTGTGTTCATAAATAATACTTGGTGATCTTTCTCGGACAAGCCATATGGTTTTAAAATATACAGATGTATATGGGAGACTTTGACAACGGCTTGCCCTCAAAGTGTCCAAAGCATTCAGGAAGTAGGGCACTTGCCTCAACATTCCTTGAAGAGGGAGAGACACACCGACCTAGATTTCCTCCTGTTTATTCAGCCATTTTAGGTGCTGGCTATTCATGTCTCCATTTCAGTGCTTCCCTGTCTCCGTCTCTGTCTTTTCTGCTCCTGAACACAGACGCATTTAGTTTGGTTTGTTTGTCGATTCTCGCTGTGTTTCTTTTCCCCCATGCTCTCTGTCCGTATCACCTCTCAGTCTCACAACATACATGAAAGTAACTCTAAATGGCAATGACACTTTAAGACAGCCGCTGAGATGCCCCATGCTGCTCTGCAGCAGGGGGCCTGATAGCTCGACTTATCTCAAAAAACCCTGTCGTAACCCACTCCCAAATTTTTACTTTTCATGAAAACAATAATCTTATCTCATTTATGCAATCCTGCATTTATCCCATGCTGAGAACTTAAATGCAGTATCGCTCCATAATGTAGTGTAAAGCCTGACAATCATTCAGACAATTTCTTCAAAAACGTATTTAATCAATCATCATCTTTTATATGCATTCCAGGGAGTTTGGTGCAGTTCTGGTTGATTTAACACCGCTCTAATGCACTGGATGTGGTCATGAATTGGAAATGAATAAATGCAAAGTGAGACTTGGACTGCTGACCAGTATCAAGCTGACTTGACAGCCACGCACACAGAGTTGGCATATGTTTGCCCAGTGTGGCTTCAGAGCCATCACCGCAGGAGAGTTTTGACTCCACTGCTGCATTATGCCCATTCAAGTATTCATTCATACATTACATTATATCTGCCTGAGGTCACAGCAGAGTGCACACAAAGAAGCCTCAGGTGAAAATATATGCTTGACATTGGTGAAAGAGCTCTTCAGATCCGTAGTAAAGTGTAGGTTCAAATACACTTATTTAAACGTACTGTGTTAGATGTGAAAGTCCTGCTTTCAAAATCTTTGATAGACAGTAATAAAACAATTTTGCAGAGATTTCCTGTATTATTTGTGGGTGCTTTTCTTTTCATTCTAGTTACAAAACTGCCGGCTATAAAATAAGCGAAGAAGTTTTAACAGGCAATGTTATTTTAAAGTAACGCTAATAAATCAGTTATAAAGAGCTAAAAGTAATTTGTAAGTAATGCATAAAGCTGTTGACAACAGTAAGCTAAAAGAACAAACTAAACAGTCCAACAATTAGCTTAAAGTAACAGGTAAACTTCTAAAAAGGTTAGCTGGAAATACAACTTAAAAAGTTTAAATGATAAACCAGAAGTAATGTATAAACATTTGAAATAGCTTAAAAGAACTAACTACACAGTTTAAATAATAAGCTTTAAATGATAATAAACATCTGATAAAGTTTGCTAAAATTACTCCCTAAACAGCTCAAATAATTAGCTCAAAGTAATGGACAAAAGGTTGAAACAGTTAGCTTAAAGTAGCTAACTGTTGTAGCTAAATGTAATGGATAAGTGGTAGAAATAGTTAGAAGTGAACGTTCTTCTTCTTTTAAAGAAGCAGCAAGACCATTGCTAACAAAATGAATAATTGTATCTAGATAAATAAAGAAATAACAGTGTGTTCCATTTGATTGTGTTCGGGACATTACAGTGGTGAATAGGAGGTGAAGGGAGCCACAAACTCCTCATGTCACAGTTTAAATCTGGCGGTTAAACTATTAAACAATGAAGCAGGAAGAAAGAAAAGCAATGCTCTACTACTCAACTCAAATACATATTAATCCTCTTGTACTTTTCTCAGATATTTGCCTTTGCCGTGAAATATTTCATCATTTGACCTCATTGCGCCCTGAACAGATATTTGAATGAAATCATCTAAGAAATTTAGAAGGGACATGTCTCTTTGGTGGAATCACTAATAACTTTGAGACATCTCAAGCAGGAAAAGAGGTTCCAAGTAGACACTGCTTTTCTTAATAAGAGGTCACAAGCCAAACGGGTTGGGAACCACCTTTTTAATCTTTAATGCTGCAGTGTATTTAAGAGGCTTAATATACATTTTATGTTAAATCTTCATCGGTAAAGTAACTACACCTTTCAAATACATATAGTGGAATAATAAGCATGCAATTATTGAGTTTTATATAATAGAAATAATCAAGTGAAAAAACACTGTAATCTTTTGGTTCCAGTTGTCTCATTTCCCCCAATGCAGGTATCTGGTTATAGACAGCAGCACTTCATTAAAAGTCTTTAGTTCCTTCCCTTATGATCTGCTTGGTGTATGATGGTCAGACAGGTGTGTTTTGTTCAAATGTCATGAGCCCCACCAATATATCTCCATTATCACTGTGTTTATAGCAACTGGAGATTCACTTTATCTTCTTACCAAATCATAATCTCTCCTAGTTGAAGCAATTACACCGCAAATGGTGCGAATTTAAACAGCAGCTATCGGTGTCTTCACTGCTTAGTGGGAGGGAGCGACCCACCAATTGATATTATCACTGAGAGACTTGGTGGATTTGAAACTAAATGAATCTCAAATCAAAATAAAATGAATCTCCTCTTGAGTAGACTATCAAAGACTGAGAGAAATGGAAAGAAGAAGGGGGGAAAAAAATGAGTGTGGTTGGTGCTGGGGTGCCTAATGCACTCTATTCACAGTTAATCATTTTTCTCTCCCTCTCTACACCTCGCCTCTCTTCTCGTAGATTTTTTTTTTCTACACGTCCACTTTCATCCTTTCATCTCCCTCTTTTCATTCCCTTCCCTCTACCTTCATCCCTGACACCTCAGCAGGCAAGGTGGAGGGCAGAGTCTTGATCCCAGGCAGGTTACCCTTGGCAACAGACCACCCACCCCTCTGCTGCCAGCGTGTTTCGGGGCTATTCCAACTAGCTTTGGTGCCATTGTTGGCAACTTCAGTGGAGAACAGAGGGTGCCCTTTTTTCTGCCTCATCATCTCCTGTGATTGGGGAAAAAAGCACTCCTCTCTTTTACTTCCCTACGCCCTCCACAATTTATCTCTGACACAGGCCGGCAAGACATAAAAACACTGTCTACAGTGGATGCCAGCCATTAGCATTAGCATTTTAACACCTGTTCCCGGGCACGTGGGTGTTAGCACGTCTAATTTTAACGCCGCGTGCAGAGACAACATTGGGCAAACAAGGGCTCTGACAATTTTTTTCCCAAAAAAGCAACCGTCTGTGTCTGAGTATGTGTGTTTCATGTGCACATTTGTGTGTTTACATTCATCAGCCTGTCTGTTTGTGCCTGGAAGTGCGTGCCCAGAATAGTATGTGTACATAAACAGATGGATGAGAAGCTGCGTCTCTCTCTTTCTCCGTCTCTTCGTCTGTCTCTGTGGTCCAAGCGTTTGCATGACGCTCAAAGACCTGTTTATGGCGACCACACACAAGACAAGAGAGCAACTCTGTCCGTTCCATCTTATTAGAAAGCGTCTGTCTGCACCCCCTCCCCATTTCAAATTTGCATCTCTTCCTCCAATAATTACCATCCATTTTGTTAATTGGGATGATGTGCAGCTATGTGAAAAAGCTGCTGTTAAGCTGTTGCTTTTTTTTTTTTCCTTCTCTCCCTCCCTTTCTCCCGGTGTGGTTTTTGCTTTGCATATCACCCCAGACATGGTAAGGAGAGCGTGCAAAATACAGAGGGCAGCTCTTCAAACAAGCTGAAATCTTTTGTGTGTCTATTCAAATAATTTCACCCTGTGACTCTTTACCAAGCAGCTGCAGCGGTGCATGTGATTGTGACTGAAGGTATTCTCTGTGGGAAAACACACAGAAAGGTCAAAGAGAAAGTGTTCTTTGTGCGGCACACTGGTGCCGTATGTCTCCACTTTTTTCCATTTATTTTTTTTTTCTTCAGCACTCGAGTCTGTTTTGTTTCTGGAACAATGTGTATGCAGTGTGCAAATACAGACATTAGAAAGTTGTTCATTTCAGAAAAATGAGAAGAGGGGAGAATGTCGGATGAATTGTGTCCCCGCTTGATTTATTGTGCACTGGTTTCATTCTGGGGCTACCAAATAGAAAGTGCTCGAATTCAGCAGCACATTAAATTAAATATCTGCCGAACAGATTCTAATTTGATCACCAAGCTGTTTCAATTTCATTAGCCTAGTCCCTAATGGACTTTCACAGCGTATTATTCCATCTAGCACAAATCCCATTCATTGGCTCTTTTTTTTTTTTTTCTAAATGAGCCCCCTGGCGCGTGGGGACCATGTGGCGCAACACGGTGCTGTGTGAGGTCACATTAAACCTGCTTTTTCTTTAAGGGACGCTGGTGCAGAGCTACAGTGAGTAAATGAAATCAAAGGAAAGATTTATTCGCAGCACCTTCTTAACAGCTGGTGCAAAACATCAGTCCAAGCAGGCTATTAATACAATCAAGGCGATGGTGTGTGTGTGTGTGTGTGTGTGTGTGTGTGTGTGTGTGTAAGGCTCTTCGCCTTTGCATGTGGCTTGATTACTTGTTGTCGTTGCTCGGCCCATGATGCGTTGCTGTAATGGTAGCAGCAGGTCAGGCTGTTGAAAATTCATGGCTGAAGTTTAGCCGCGCTGCTGTGATTGAGCAAGCTAGTAATTATATAGTATACACTCTAATGATTCAGGCTGACCATAAGCAGAGATGAAGCAACACTCAGCAGCTTTGAATGGATCTGCTACCAGGAAATCAAGTCCTTTTCTGATAGAAATCTATAATAACATGTTAGAGCATGTGATTACATGTTTTATGAAGCTCTAATAACAGATTCATACGGTTATTTAATCTGCTGATGTGTCAGCATCAAAATAAATACAGTGAATAATTAGGTTGTATGTTTGGACCGATCAAATGTGCAATGCTTTCATTTCAGCCAACCCCTCTATAACTTAAATATGAAACAGAACCTCAAACACTCATATTTGAATGTGAGGATTTAATAGTCGAGGGTTTAATTTGCCGCGTTCAGTTCAGGTATGTTCAGGGAAATGCCCCAGTAATGCTACAGTATACTCTTGAGGCTGTGCCAGGGAGGTGAGTGGGAAATAAATAACAATAATCAGAATGAGAGAAAAAAACAAGCATTAACCTTCACCCCAAACAATTTCAGGGCACTTTTGCTCCCGTCACATTTTACTCACCGTGGCCTCGTTTTCCTGTGCAATATATAATCCCTCCACCTCTGTGGAAACAGCACAATTATGGCGAGAAGAGGGGAGACCTAAAAATGTCTTTGATGCAGTATAACACATCAAAACGTTTCAAAAAAGTTGGTAATTTATTTCACAAAAATAGGAGGAAACTGAAATCTATTGAACACACAATTTCTTTTGCCAATGTTGTAAAAAAAAATAAAAAAGTGGGGGATCTATTTACATTTATGTCTTGTCCGATCCTCGTCTTGGGTATATATTACATTTTCAGGCTATATATATATACATATGTTAAGTGCTGTCGTGCCAATTCACAGAGGACAATGTACTAAACAAAGCCAGATTGGAGGACGCAGCTCACTGATGGACTGATGGAAGAAGTAGATTGGCTGATCGTTTTTGAAATTAGCTACAGATTCATTGGCAGTACAGGATGCAGCAACCAAAGGTTATTTCAGGGACAGTGGCTTTACTGAGACAATGCAGCCAAGACACACGCAGTAAAGTATAGTAGTGATGATTAGGATCAGTGCAGTGTCAGTACTCTAAGTTCCAAAAGCCTGAAATTGATAGTATGGAGCTGGAGAGGACTCTGCGGTAACATTGATAAATGTTTTCACCAGGCCGTCCGCCATTAGTGTCAGGGCAAGTTACAGCCACAAGAGCGGACAAACAGGAAATAGAGAAAGAGTGGTTGTAAATAATTGATAAGGCTGACCCTGCGCGATTCATATTCTGCGGCAGAGGATCAAAGAGCGAGGCTCAGAGTTTGACATTGAGCCCGAGCACAGGAGTCAAAGCCATTACCTTCCCCAGCAACGCTCCTGCTTGTGTTTATATTAAAAATGCAATGACTCTTCCTCTTCAGTCTGGGCTAACATTAGCTGGCACTCGTGTGCATTAACCAACTGGCTAATGGACTCGCTAGTATTACCCCAGCAATTACCTACAGTAGCACTAAGTAAAGCGGGGTGGAAGCCATTTTGTTCTTGTCCATTCAATGAAGCTGTTCTGGCTCTCTCAGGTGTGAAATATAGCCTGTGTTAGACCTCTGGGTTCTTTTAGGTGTGATCAATATTTCAGAGGCACCAGCGCTCTGTGCCTTGTATCCTCCCACATTGCCTCTCACAACAGCTCTGCAGCGATTATGAATGTCTGAATGAATGTTTGAGCCAATTAATGATTGATGGAGTTTCACAGTTTTCAGAGAAATGTTTATTTGAATAGTGCATTAAGACTGTCATTGTACAGCGTCCGCTTCTAATATGAGAAAGTAAAACCGTGTCTGCGGTGTTTTATTCAGTCCCGCAGTCGAGTATATCTTTCCAAAATTAGTGCCTTTTTGTGGTTGTGCTCTGTCAGCAGCACTATGTATGCATCACTGCTATGAGCAGCTGCATGTATATCAAAATGTGCTTTATTCATGACATTAAAATATGTATTTCTTCCATTTCTTTATCCTTTCAAGACTTTAGATCCCTTTCATAACTATGTCACTTTCAGAACCAGCCAAACTCGATAACGGCACGTACCTATTTAAAGGCACACAGTCTAATTTTCTGCCACTAGGGAGCTCTTAGTTGAAGCAAGAACAAAAGACAGGGTTTGGCTATGGTGAAAAGAAGTGTGGGATTATGGGAGTTGTTGTTATCATAACCACTGCTTTCATCAACGTCAGCTTCTCCCAGTTAGGATTCCATTACTGTTTATCGTCAGACAAACCATGTGCACTAAAACTGGGTGAAGCAGTTTCACATTAAAAATAAGGGTCAGAGAAGCTGCAAGCTGATTCGCCACTTTCATTTACTCAGCTTGTTTCATTTTCTGAAAAGTTAAGTATTATCATTATAATTCTTTAAAAGAGCATTCAATTCTTTCAAGTTACATAATAAACTCATATTTTCCCACTCACTAATTGTGTATTCAGTCATGCAGATAATTTAGTTTTCTTTGCCCAAGTTTTTTTTTTTTTTTTAAATCAATGTCTGAGATTTTGCTGCCACCAAGATAAAATGCAGGAAAATGGAAGAAATACATTTAAAAAGTTGCAACTTCTGTTTTCAGAATCTTTGGCCTTGTGACTCTGACCCCCAGAACTCTCTGTGCCAGGTTTTCAAAGAAAAGACTCTCTATCAAAGAAATAGCCGCTGTGAAACTCCCTGACAGTGCACTCTGTGGATTATCCAGAGTAGCAGGGGCATTGTTTTTAGTCACACACGTTGCCTTTCAAGTTTTTTAGTGTACTTATTCAGTGCCTGTGAGCACCACAATTTGAGGGCTAATGGTGGTGTTGTATGTATTTTTCTTATGGACAAAAATCAGACCAAAATCTGTAATTCTGGTCCATCTCTTAATACCCATCCACCCTGTCTTTGGCAGATGGCCCATGGCCCACTGATTCTGAGAGGATGTAAATGTTTCTATATGTTTTCATATTTTTACAGATGAAAAAACCCCCATCATTTTCTAACTAGTTGGGCACTGTAGCAAACGTAACAGGAAGAGCAGTATATGGTACATTCTTTGGGGACTATTTTCAGTGGAGGATAGATACACAATTTTGCTCCAATTATTTTTTTTTTACTTAAGCAGCATTTTATGTGGGATTGTTTCAAAAATATATACGGATGATTTTAACAGTTCAAGCTGATAACAGCTTTGCGGCACCAAGGAGTATCAGGCTTAATGTTTATTGTAACAGCAGAACATACTTTTTCTGTTCAGCATCTAGACTCCCCGCAGACAATCCACATGAAACATGGATGAATGATTATTAAATATATATTACCCTAGCCGTAGCGTGAAGGTGGATGTTGGGATGGAGAACTAGCTCACAACCATTACTAGATTTTTTTTTTTTTTTTAAGAGATATTTGGCGATTATTAGGTTGACACCAGTCTTTTACTCTTTTCACCTCCATCAAATTAAGGTGTAGGGAGAAATATCAGGAATAGATATTCCCAAAACTGGACAAATTAAATCAAAACAATCTGTATAGCATGCTATGAGAGGTAAGTAACAAAATATGTTTCAATAAAAAATTAATCTTAATTTTCAGGTCCAGTTGTCAGTCCAGGGTTTGGATTAATCAAGTTTCACATCAATGTTTGGTCCAGTTTCACAACTTGTTTGGTCACACATTGCATATTCCCTTTGAATGACTGATCTTCTTTAATTAAAGAGACACTCTTTCTTTAATTAGGGCTTTTAATTTCTAAGATAGCATCACAGGGATTTCAAGACTGACCACAAATATGCCGGGCTCTTGCCCAGCCTCGGGCCTGTCGAGTTGTCAGTACATTCTGTACATGATGAAATGACTTGCACTAAAGGCCAGCACACACACAAACCTCTCCTCAACAGCCTCTAACATCCTACCCTTTAGCAAATTTCTGACTCTGGAGCCTGATGCGCACAAGAACAGACAGCTACAAATCACTGCGCCGTCTATGAGTTATCTCTGTCAATTACTGACAATAAATGGCTTTGGCACTGTGAAGGCCAGGTGCATCAATCCACCGCGCCTCGCGTTGTCCTAGCTTCTCCACTCTATTGATTCTACTTCCACTGCCTCTATGATCCAGTTTTGATCGCCCCCGACCACAAAAGCCAAGTTGAGCACTGATGTCAGATGAAAGGGGGGATATGTAACCTAAACTCCCACCCTGGAACATGTTCACATTCTTGATATCAGATCTTCTGCTCTCCCAATTGAGACTTAATATAGATCCACTGGAGTCATCCTGCTACAACTGCTCTGTGTCCATACCAGATTTCAATCAAGGTTTTGATTGCAATGCAATACCTTTTGTGGGGGCGAAAACTCCCACTTTAATAACAGTCTCTGACCTTTCAATGCACATCTTCTTATAGAACATATCTGGCGCTTAACCACATACATTCCTCTATTTCTTTCTCTATTTTCAAACCTCTTTTGTCAGCTTTTTTTTTTTCACCCCAGCAGAGCTAAATGTGCTAATTCTACCCATCTCACCTCCACAAAATGGCTTTCAAATGGCCATATCTGTCTGGGGCCTGTGGCTTAGCAGAATGACCATTCAGCGAGCCAGGGATGGGGTCTATTGTGAGCAGCTTGTCCCCTGTACAGCATCTGTCTGTTAAGGGCTGTCTGTGATGGCGGTCTGCAGGATCGCCCACCACTGCTTTGAGTGATTTTCTCTCCTTTCACTCTGCCTGGGGCGCTGCATGTGTTGGAGGCATTGATCGGCCCTGAATTGGATTGTGGCGGGCCTGATTACTGATGTCAGTGTGTGCCGGGTCACGTGGGAACCGCTGGAGCTCCTCGTGCCAAGCTGGGGCCAGCTCGCAGCGGAGGAGGAGGAAGGGGGATGCTTGCGTTGCTCGCTGGAATTACATTTATCAGCCTTGGTTACACAGAGCGTGAACACAACATGCCCACACATACTGTACACATAAGTGATGCACAAACAAACTGCCAGCATAATCTCATTCTATTGCTATAGTGGTGAAGCAGTCGGCATTTGTGATTGGCATTAAATACAGAGTGTGGGAACATGTCAGACTATAAAAAGGCTTTAGCACATCATGCCACCACATTACCGTTTTCCCTACTGTAATATCATATCTAGAGTGCTTATGCTGTGTTCTAAAAGTGTCCTTGATGGTAAACAGAGAAATGCAGCTGCTGGGGAAGGTTTTATATCAGCTATAGGTTATGAAGCCCACCCCGCCTTGACAGCACTATACCCACCAGATGAGATTAGATCACCTCCTGCTGCAGATCAATAGGACTTATTATTGAAGCATCACATCCAACTGATATATGGTAGGGTTGGAACACTCATGGACCTTTCTAAATGTGTCCAGTGGTTGAAAAATGCCTGACTAATTGGTGTTTAACTGGAGATAATGAGTGCTAATGTTCCTCAGTGTTGCTCCTGTAAAACAGGTGATAGTCATAATTTAGGACTCTTAAAGCTTTTCAAATCTGTGAAAAGTGAAAAGTAGTCCAGATGTGTTCACCAACAATCCTGTTGGCAGTCCACCTTGTAATCAAGTCAGCATTTTAGAAACCTTTTAGGGATACTGTGCATTTTAAAAGGCATGGTAATCATGAGGTTGTTATGATCATAGTACAGCTAGCACTTGACCAACCAACAGAAATCCATTCATAGTGTATTATGTCCTGCTTGTCACAAACAAGTTGGTCAACTAGTAAAAGCTGTTCTTGTGACCCTTTTTGTATTTTTGTTTGTACCTCTTACTGTCAGCCATAGTTCGTATAGTCTGATAATTACACGGCTTTTGAGAAGTACATGACAAGTCTATAGCCAACTGTATATTACTCTTGGTTTTATGTTAATCAGTGACAGTAAGACTACATTTCATCCTAGCATCTTTACTTGGATGTGCCATTATATCTCCAGCAGTATTTCCATCACAACCTCACTGACCCAAGCCCCAAGGCAACCAATTACAGTTTCCTGAAACATAACAGCATTCATACGTACAAGGTCAACCCCGCCCCTCCTCTGAGCTTAGGTGGACTACTACTGCTAAATAGCATGATTTTGCTTTTAAAACCTGTTCAAATGACCATCTCTTACACAGTATTTTGGAGAACTCCTAACGGCAGGATAAAATACGCCTAGACTCTACCGTCCTCAGAGATTGCAGCCTCAGTCCTCAAAGATCACGATAATGAGCTAAATGGGTATGCTAGACTGGATTTCTGACTTTGACTGAAAGATGTCTAGGCACCATCATCCCCCATGATACCACCACCTCGCCACCCTCATACACCACCAACCTCCACTTGTTACACTGGACACCAGCCGTGCTCTTTTCCACAAGGGGAGAGCACACACTTCTGTCCTTGTCATTCACCGTGATATAAGTCTTTTAAGGTGTCTTGTGGATTAAGTTGTTAAAATAGTCCTTTAAATAAATTACAATAATAATAAAAAAGTGTTCCCTGGCTTCACTGCTTTATGTATTTGGCATGTGATGCTCCTGAAACAAAGCCTCCGTAGCGCAAGGTTACACTCTATGACTTTCTGTGTGTGTGTTCGCATCGAAGTGTGTGTAAGTTTGAAAGTGATTCTCCGCGCATCATTTGTTTACGCCTGGAATAGTGGCCATCATCTTTTCCACTAAGAGAACAATAGCCATTTTTCCCCTTTGCTCAGGAGACAATGAAGTGCCTTCCCGCCTCGCGAGCGACAGGCCAATAAAAAACGTAATTGGATCTGTCAATCAAACATTGCTGCAGCGCAGGGGGAGGGGGGGGTTGGTGGGCTGGCAGGTGGGTGGCGGTGGCGGGAGGGTAGCCGGACAACAGGAGTAGTGAAGAAGAAGAAGGGAGGAGAGAGGTAGAGTTGTGCGCTACCACACACAGTCCCCCCTCTGCACACAGCCCGGAGGCGCTCTGCAACAGTTACAGAGGTGTACAATTGTTGTGTTTCGTTGTTTGTTTGTACCAGGGCCAGGGGGGTGACGATCTGTCTTTGTTTGTAGGTATTAGTGGGCCGGTGATGTGGCTTTGATGCGACTACACAGGAGAGCCGGGGCTGCCAGAGCCTCTGAAGGTCACAGTAGATGTACTAGCGCTGATGTGTCTGTCTGTGCTTTGTATGCGCTCAGGCCGTCAGACAGTGTGTTTTTTTTTCCTTACCAGGGAAAGGTCCTGTCATTAGTCAGGAGAGCCAGGATGCCTTAGTAGTATTTTTCACGCTACAACACACACAGTGAACATCACCTTGTCACATTAAATCATCAACATATTTCTGTTTGTGCTCACCTTAGCCCGTCCAGGTGCATGGATTATGTGTATTTGCCGCTAGATAAGCAGCAAGTGTGCAAGAACACTTGTGCACACACTTTTATTGTCTGTTGCTCTAAGTTTTAATGACAACTACTTAAATTAAGAGCCCATTTACAGCCTCTCCGACAGGGACGTTAAGTGCGCATTCAGATATTCTGCTTGTCTGGCTCCCACTCTGAGCCCTACCTTGGCTTTTAGGAGATGGCTTTCTCATGTCGTGGGTGACATTGTTTTTCCATTATTAGTCGAGGGCCGCCATCGCTCCTTGCATTATGATCTCAAGCATTGCATCTCTTTTTATGAATAGACAAAAGGTGTTTTAACTGTACAAGGGATGCATGAATACAGTATGCACCATCACTATGGGTTTCATGATCATTTTGCCGCATACTTTCAGCAACTTTCTACTTCCTTAAAAACTTTAAAGAAAGATGACCTTTCTGCTTGCTCCACTGCACCTTAAATTAAGACAAGAATATACTCCCTTACACCCCCCTAACTCTTACTAAGAAACAAAAACAGCATCCTAATTTAGAGAAATAAAAAGGGAGCTGTCTGCTGTCTTCCAAGGTTTTCTAGGTGCTCTACTTAAGGCGCAGAAATGTAGAAACAAACTTGATTTAAAAGTTAATATTTGTTCCTTGTTGCGCTCATATTTATTTTCCTTTTTTTTATGAAAAATGCCTGAAGAGTGGATGAAGCTTACTCAGTAAATGTGTTGCCGGAGAACAAAACTTAAGTCTAAGGTCATGCCGGTACCAATAAAATGACACACTTCATTTATTACTGTACACTGCAGCTAAATATAATAGTCCTCCGGTATACTGATATTATATTCTTTGAGGTGGAGAATATTTGAGATTGTGAAAGCATGAAGGACTGTGTTAAGTATAGGTTGGCCTTATTAAGTGCTCTCCCATGGTATTTAGTGTAGTGTCATTAAAGCTGTAGCACTCTTGCAGTGCTTCAGCACAGAGGAGCAGTGTTAAACTCAGCTTGACATTATCAAGGTCTGAATTGTAACGGTTATCCATGCAGGGCCAGTGCCTCAGCTGATCAGTTAACAATATGTCTGCCCCCTGTGCAAGTCTTCTTAATTTTGGTTTTGTTATGAGAAGTGGTCCCTCTGCTCAGGGCTTCCAAAGTAGGTAATTACATTGAGAGATTCCCTGTGGGGGATTAAAACAAATGACACAGAAAACACAGTCCTTCCTCTCCGCCACTCACTCAAGCCCTGCCTCCGCTTTTAAACCTTTTGCTTGTAACGCCTACATGCCCATGAATACGCAAGCATTCACAATAAAACACACTGGCAGCTCATGAAAATTAGTGGGGTCGAGGAGAGAGGAGTCAGGAAATGATGGGAAGGCATCACGATTTATGGCGGCGCTAAAACTGCTTTAGCATTAGGAGCTAAACAAAACATATGGTATTCATACAGTTTTGTAAGGACCGCAGCGGAAAAGGCATCTGTCCTGCCAGTTTTGCAGTGACAGGCTGCAGGGAGCATTACTCATCATTACAATCTCTGCTGGCAGCCTATTTTCATCACATTACAGTGGTATAATGAAGCGTAGCGCTGGCGTCCTCAGGTTCTCTGAGTAGTTCACCATTAGCACCAGCCGAGGGCACTCATCCAAGTAGCTTTATTGAACTTTTTACAGTTAGTTTATTGTATAATTAATTCGTTACTGCACAACAATAGGTGGAATCTTGGCACAGTAGCAGTTCAAATTTTCAAATTTGTTTTATTGAGAGGTACAGCTCTCTGCATGGGTGCCAATTGCTACTTCAGGAAAAATACTGTATCGAAAGATTCTGGTTTATTCAATGCTGGAATCAGACCACTTACTTGTTTTTCTCCTCTTTTCTTTGTGTCTTTTCCAGGAACAAGGCAAAGTAGGTGTGACATTCAACATTGGGACAGTGGACATCAGTGTTAAGGAGACAACCACAGCGGTAAATGATGGCAAATACCATTTGGTCCGGTTCACCAGGAACGGGGGTAACGCCACCTTGCAGGTGGACAACTGGCCAGTCAATGAACACTTCCCCACAGGTACTGCCGCTCTTATTCCTTTGTCTGATACATGTCTTTATGACCTAGGGTTAAATTATTGTTTTAAAACCACTGGACACCATCTTTTTATTAAAAAAAAAACGTGGCACCACCAACAATATAAAACAAGTCACTCCCTCATTCTTCTGGGTAAAATATCCTGGAAGACTAAGCTACGTTCACATCAAGCAACTATATCTAAGGCTGAAGTGAAGCTAATGCAGTCGAGTCTTAAACCTGCTTTCATTCTACTTGGCTAGAAGGGGGCAACGGCTCTGGTTGCAAAAGAAAGTCCAGTCGTGTAGAAAGTTCTGTTCCATTACTTGAGTGTGAGATTTTGGAGTTCGAAATGAGTGGACTCATGTCAACAGCTCGGCTATATTCCATTTCCAAACTGATCACTTGCAAAGAGTGCGGACATTCTGTCTCAAAGATGAGATCTGAGAAACAAATTGGATTTGCCTGCGATCTGAGGGAGGCATGCAGGAGTATTAGCTGGTACACACTATGCTCCAGTGGCAAACCAGTCCTCAAACAACTCCTCTGCTTTTGAGCCCTCACACCTGACACCACAGGAGAGGGGCACACCAGCTTGGATCTTTTGTCTTGCAAGAGGCATTAACTGTGCAACATCTGGCTGGTTCGTTTCAGAAAAGGGATTGAAAAGCACCGAGAGGCATTTGGTCAGTGGGCGAGCGAGGAGAGGATAGAGGCAGAAACCAAGGGTGGCCTGTTGGCCAGATAAAGCTGCTGCCTGCCTGTATCTCTCATTCCCAGGTCAGCAGAAGCAGCACAGCAGCAGAATACAAATAGGGTCATCAAACAGAGCCCGCTCCATTTGGAGGCTCAGGCACTCCCTTCATTTGGAACAGAGATGTGCCGCTCAGCTAGCTAGGTGAGAGAGCGGGAGCAAGGGTAAGGGAGTGAGAGAAGGAAGGAAAAAATCATCTCCCGCTTCTACTTAACAGTCCATTAAATTGAATTGGCTCTCCTGGTCTTTGATATCTGTGTCTACATTGCCAGCCAGCTTAAGAGAGGCCACCTTTGTTTCCTTGTTCCCTATTACCCACTCTTCAATATCACTCAGTCAAACAGAGCAGACGCACAGGGAAGCAACACTGGCACAAAGTGGCAGTTGAGGCGAGGAGAAGTTGGGATGACAAAAGATAATACCAAACTTCATTGATCTCTGAGGTAAAATTGCGCCTCAGCAGCAAGACATAATTGGACAGAAACAGATGTAGAATAATGTTGAAGATTGAATTGTGTTATATTACCAGATGTGGAGCTAATGTGAACAGAAATGAGTCCAGAAATACGACAGTGCACAGCTAAGTTATTTTCCAAAACACTCAAAAAACAAAACGGGAAAAACGCTGATGCTAGCCAATGTTAAGGAGCAAACAAATAGGAGTTGATCCCTTTCACTTCTCAGCCCTATGTCTCAGCAGCCCTACAGCATGCTCCCAGTCACATGCCTCCACCGAGGACAGGGGCAGCATCCTCTCCTGGCGTGACCTGGCACGCTGTTTTGGTTTGGTTCAATGCCAGCGCAGGTGATGTTAATCTTTTCTGTCTCTGGCTTTCTTTTGCCGTTGGCTGTCTTTCGCTTTTTTTTTTCTTTTCTTTTTTTGACCAGATAAACTTAGACGGGTTTCATAACTGCATTTCTGCCACACTAATACTAGAAAATACTGACAAACTCTACAACATGTGGAACACAACATGCACAGAACTGAAATCTAAATCAAGTTCATATTCGAGTCTGCACTCTATTCACTGAAGGAAGTAATGAGAAAAATGTGACTGCTGCACACATTGTTACACAGGGATAGTTTGTGTGGAGCTTCCTTAGATTTCAGTATCATCAATTGCAGAAGTTCTCAACCAGAGGTCTGGAGACCCTGCAGGGTCCTTGACACAGTTCTGTGGGGAAAATAGGAATTAGTCTTTACTATCCTGGGAACCTCCAGGACTGCAAAGTAAAGCCAAAGCAGAATTTCCCAAAACTGCAGTTCACATCAGCAATGCAACCTATAACATCCTGGTCTTAACTGTGTCTAAAAACCCAAATATTTTGAAATGGAGGTGCCTGGAGCAAAATTTTATCAAATGGGGGTCAGTTGTTAAATGTGTATCAACTTACTGGTCCATGACCTGAGAAAGACTGAGAACAACTCATGCATTTCACAACAAATCAGCGATTCTCCATCTTTATTAGTAAGTAATTTGAGGAAGCAGCTGAATCCCAATTGTACCACCCTCATAATTATCCAAAAGTGCCTCCTGCATCAGTATTCAATGGACATTTTCTCAACCTTCCACAGTTTCTATGATCCAACGCCAGCGTCCATTCGGAGATCACTGCTAAATGTCCTTTGGGTTTGTGTCTCAGTTTAAAGTGATGCACAACAGAAAGAGCTCTGGCTTTTTAGTTTTGGATTCCCTCCAAGTGATTCCATTGAGGTTTGTTCCCTTTTCTGTCCGCCTGCCATTGCCTTGGAATAGAGTTGAGGTCGGGAGATCGAATGCGTGGTAATTTCTTTTTCTCTTCTGCACAGGTAATTTGCAGGACACTCAGTGATAGTAATTCAACGATGATTGATTTTTTTTTCCCACCCTGCCTCCCTTGTAAAGGCGTTGTCATCTCATGAGTAATTACATGTTAGGGTGCAGACTCATCGACTGCTTTCTCACACTGCTAATGCTTTGCTTGAAGGCAGCAGCCGCCACAAGGCTCTCAGGTCGTTCAATAAACAGTTACCGGATCTAGGCATGCCCTCTCTCCCTGGTAGGGAATAGGTGAGAACAAACGTGTCGGTGGGTTGCTTGTCATTCAAAGATGTTGCCAAATAACCAGGGGCGTGTAAATTGGACATCTGTGTTTGTAATGTTGGGCCACCGAAGTAAAGAAGCATTCAAGTCTGTTATAAAAGGCAGCAGGAGGTTTTTACACCTGCTTTTTATGGAAGTGTTGGCTCAGAAGAACACACATTTACTTTTCCTTAGGAATGACTTCTTAATTGATAATACTGCTTTATTAGCAATTAGAAAAGATGGATAAAACTACCAAAGCAGGGCCATAAACAGTGCTATTTGTGATCGCATAGACATCCTTATTTATTGGCATTGGAAGATGAGCATGGAAGTGTAGAAATAGCTGAAGGTATATGTAAAAAAAAATAAACAAAGCCATACAGTAATGTTATTACCCAAACTGTTTTTTAGATACCCGCCACAGTTTGCAGAACAACATTAATTTTGTGTACCCAGTTTCCTAAATTTATTACAAACATTTCATCAGGTAGCTCACTTTTACGCACCTTCAAATGTTGTGGTTTCAATCATGTTGCTAAACCCTGTGTTTATTTTTCTCTATTTCATTTTATTGCACTTTACAATACTATAATTTCAATATAAAATGCAGCCAAAACAATACAAGGAAAATTAAACCAGATAAAACAAAAACACTGTCAGACAAATGAAAAAAAACGGAATAACTCAGCTCACTTTAGATGTTATCACAATGCGGCGGTAAGGGTATGTGTTGCAAAAGTAGTATATTGAGATAAGAAAGTCTGCTTTGCTCCCTCGAACCTGTTTGTGCAGACTGCTTCTTACCATTTGTATAATAAGAAACATCTCCAGGAGTCAAAGCTTGTAGTAGTATACCTCAGGTCAGAATAATACATTTCTTAGCAGCAAGCATTCCTAGATTATGTTTAGGTTGAAACCGGGCAGAGTGTCTCTAGAGGCGCTTTCAAGAACTAAAGAAAAAAAAAACAGCAACCTTTCAGCAAGCTGTTGCATACTCAAGAGTTTTACTATGTGAAGGTGTTGTCACGTGTGTGGCATGTGTTGACAACAACCTATAGTTCATGTGTTACCTCCTTATTCAAGACGACCTTTTTTTCTTTTCTTTCACAGGATAAAGAGATAGTGAGGCCTGGCCACTAGCTGCAACAATTTAATATAAATATGCAAACTGATCTCAATTATTTAAAATTCAGTGTCATCATAACTGACACAAATGTTAGCTAAATCTACATGAATAACTCAAAATTATCCAGAAAAAAATAACAACGGGCTCAGTGATGCATTTTTTCACAGCTGTAAGTAGAGAAGGCGGGCACAAAGACAGAGAGAAATGATACCATGTGATTAAGATCCTAGAAGGAGGATCTACTGTCATGCCCACTAAGCCAACAATACATGTACTTAGATGTCTTTTTTGTAAACTAATATTGAATCTACACACAGTTTCCAAAAGAGCCCATCACTGTAGTGATTATCAAACACAATTTTTACAAGATTATAATTGTGAGTTTGAATGCAGGGACTATTGAAGAATAAGTTAGCCCCTTTCTTCTGCACAACAATATTACCGCACTGATCCCAAACAGCAGCATTTCTATCAGGCTCCTGCAGCTTACGCGTGTGTTTGTGCATGGGCATCGACTGTGTCTGTGTTGTTTCTCCCTTTCTCTAATTATCCCCCCTCAATCGGGGCCCTCTCAGATCTCCTTTATTTTCTTGTCCTCAGATTCCTTTTTTATCCACGTTTCTCAGCCGTTTTCCATTTGGTGTTCATCGGGGCCGCACATCCCTCCTGCAATTGTGTGTGCTTTTGTGACGGCCCACATTACTGCAGGGTCTTGTCTTTGTTTAGCGAGAAAGGTTCCAATTTCCTTATATAACACGCTGAATCCTTGGACTCTTTGATTTTGGATTACATGATCTTTTTGCGTAAGTTTGAATCTTTGAATCAAAGAATTACAAGACCGAGCCAGGCGGAAATTGTGCATCACACTTTGCCGGAGCTGGCTGAAGTTCAGGCGTTGTCTCAGATGAATGACCATTGGCCTAACTACTCTGCTTGGGCCTCGGGGAGAGTGCGCGTCTGTGTGTGTTCCATCATTTGTGGGCACAAGAGGGTTGGTCATAACCAAAATGGCCTTGTGTTCATTTTCAGCCACACTCAAACACACAAAGACCTTTATCCATGCACTGATGCACACAGTGTTACGACTCCTGCAACCTGAAACAGGCACAATGAGCAGCACCGTTTCAAGATATCTGCCAATCTTTGTCTTGAAATTCAGACAAAACAATTCCTCGGGAACGAGATAAATCCCTCCGCGTCCCCGGGGCCAAACATGATTAGCCCTATCTGAGACACAATCTCTGTTGCTCTCAGAACTCAGACTAAGCTGTGTGTAGAAGCCGCCAGTCTAATTCATCCTTTCAACACCATAAATTTCAGAGCGACCTGATAAATGATGAATTTACTCCCTGGCTTTTGTCTGACGTCTGAGAGAGAATGGAGAGAGGATGGAGCCAGGAGAAACGGAGGGACATGGGTGAATAGAGAAGCAATGCAGCCACTGAGGGAATACAGAGGCATTTAATGGAGTAGATGACTGGAATAAGTTGACAGAAGAGAAAAGGAGTTGACTTATAGACCAATAGATGGGTAGAGAACAAGAGAAAGGGAATAAAGAGTGAGTGAAAAGTTGATGGATGGTAGCGGAGTTGAGGCTGTGGCTTAAGAGGTCTGATTCAGCCATGAAGAGCGAAGAGGGCTGATTGTACTGCGGGGAGACAGAGAGAAAGGGAAAAGCAGAGAGCAGATGAAGGAGCAGAAGATAGCTGGATGGATGGTGGGCAGAGGAGGAACAGAGAATAGATAGGAAGTTGGGTAGGCGATTGAAGAGCCAAAAAGAGAGGCAGGAAACAGAGTCAGGTGTAGATTGGAAGGGAGGTGGGTGGTGCATGATATTCATAACCAGGGGGTGCAGCAGCTAGCCATGGAGCTGAGCTTTGGAAGGATGATTTTTGGACGGGGCAGCAGTATATCAAATGCACTCATCATCCCCAAATAGAGAGAATGCCAGGAGCCTGTCACAGTAGCCATTTTCACAGTTTTGATGCGCTCTCAGCACTGGCCCTGTGATGGAACCCCAGTGAGATGAGTCTGGCAAGCAAACTCAATAGAACGGAGCGACCGACCAGCAGATGACTGTCGCTGTGCCAGTGTTTGTGTTGACTGAAGAGCTGCCACCAAAGAGGAAACATTTAGACATTGTTTTGGCTGGGAGAAAAAAATGGCGGACGCTTGAACTATTGCGAAAAGAGACACGCACAAAGTGTTTACAAACATAACGGCAACACATGATGAAATATTTACAGGATTACATAGGTTTGCATTCAGTCACTCAGCTGTGCAGCAATATGTAAAATATGTATGACATAAAGTGAAAAACAGTATGTTACAGGATAAATAAGAGCTGGTCCAGTAATGTTTTGCACATGTAAAACTAAAAAGGTATGTTGTCAACACTGCATTGAAAGAATTATGGACAGGGTGTCCATAAAGTCTCTTTACAATCTAAAACAAAATGTAACAAAGGCAATTGATGAGAAATCTTAATCAGATTTCTTGTGCACTCAGTGTTTATCAAAGTTTTTAATCTCATTGCAGGTCCCCTATTGATAAAATAGGTTTTGGTAAATGAACCCCTACAAAAATGGCTTCTCCTCCAGAGAAGGCACAATGTGTTTCATGGTTTATTCAAACAGAATGGGCTCCTTCTTTCTGTGGGGTTCTGTTAAAGACATGGTGAATGGAACAAAGATACAGGACATCACTGGCCTAAAGCTAAAGATCACTGATGCCGTTGGACCATTGATGAGGCTCTGCTACAGCCAACATGACAACAAATCCAGTTCGGTCTGGATGAGCTTCATGCAGCTAATGGTGTAGAAGAGGATTAAAGGAGTCAAAAAACTTCAATATCTTCTCTTCATTTTGTAACAATTTCAACATGTTTGTCTGTTCATTTGCTTCTGACGTCATTTTCTAAAGTTGTTAAGAGAATTTATGGACATCCTGTATATGGATTATTTAAGTAACTTTGGTCATTTCCAACCTGGACCGTATTTTTTCCATGCTATAGTCTGAGTGAGGAATTGGGACAACCATTTTTAAAATTGGTCCAGCACTGCAATCACCAATCAATGTGTGTAGAGTAATTCTTTCATCAATGTACATCCACCAAGAGCTTGTTTTTGCCACTGACATACTCAGATTGGTTTTATAGATGTCTGTCAACATTATGTAAAGATTGGGAAGTCTGACAGTGGTGGAAGCATGAGTGAGATTTGAAGAAGTGCAGAGAAGAGTTTGTTTTGCTGAGTACAGAAAGCATTGCTTAGTGTTATCTGAAAGACTTCTAAAACCATGGCTGCAATAAAAAATGGGACGGGATCATGAGAAAGGTAAAGTTTTGTCACAAACTAATAATATCAGCCTTTCTGTGGCAAAAACAGGCAACTGATTGGACATGCATTGATGGTGCACCATAACCCAACGGATGAAGAACAATTTCAGGAATTTCAGTTTTCTTGACACTGACTAACTTACCCTACCCCTGCACCCTAAACCTAACTTATGTTGCCACAGTGTTAAATGTTGCAGAAACAAGGGTCAGATAAATACGGCCCCAGGACTATGATTGTGGTCCTGTAATCTACTGCAGAACCATGCTACTGCCAGCAGTCTCTCTCAATACTGGACCAATTTCAAAAATGGTTGCCCCCATTAGTCTCTCAGACACGAAAACATGGGGAAATGGGTTGTTCTAAGTAGGTAAATACTGAAGTTTCCCTTTAATGCTCAAATAATCATCTGGTGTCTACATTTAGAAAAAGAAATTAGGTCTGTGTCTGGGATGGAAGACTATTACAGAAAAACAGCTGGGCAAAGTTTACATATAAAACGGTGAAATGACTGCTATTATCACTTTTGTAAGTGCATAGTTGAACAGTATGTGTGCTTTAAAAACCTAATATAGATTTCAGATTACACTCCAAATAGGCTCTCTTGCAGTGACTAAACATCAGACACATAATGGTGCTAAATTGCTCTTTCCTCTTTGTACGGTAAAGGTTGATGAAAAATCTTTGTGGAAATATGTGTCCATCCACTCTGCTGAGGAGAGAAAAAAAATCCAGAATACCTTGAAGCCAGAGTGATTTTATAATAAACAATAGTGCTTTTATTGGCAAGGTCGGCCATTCTGAAGTCACCTTTAGAAATTGAATATCAAATTGACAAACTAGAGAGATTTTTCTCATTAGTTGGACAATTAGCTTGTGGTGTATTCATTACGGGGGGACTGTCACCTCATTAATCACCCAGAACAATGTAAGAGCTATACCTGAGACCGTGCCATTAGCAATGCAGGGCAAGCTTTTACCCTATTCTCTCAGTTTCAGGCATGATTTAATTCCAGCTGAGTGACAAAATGACTGGCAGTTTGGAGATGCTATATATCCTCCCTCCCCTGTTATTCCCGCCCCAATCCATCCCTCCACCTACTCCCCCAAAACTCCTCACCTTTCCATCTGGTTTCACATGGAACCATCATGCCTCCCTCTGTGGCCCTTGTCCAGAGGAGAGTGTATTTGGCTGCCACCCGAAACCTGCTTGAGATCAAAGGAATGGGGAGGGAGCCCTGCTAGTAGCTGATTAACCTGCTGGCACGCTGCACACTCAGTCCTTTAGCTCCTTGAGCTCCCTTGCAGCCATATCCACACTGCTTCCCAGCTGGCTGCAAACTGAGGACCAGGCTTTTTTTCCCCCTCTAAAAGGTAGAAAGGAATGATAGGAAAGATGGAATAGAGAGAGAACGAGGAAACCGAGACAGGCGTATGGTTTACCTATCCACAATGCAACATAAGTGGCTAAATGAATTGTTTAATGCAATTGTGCTGTAATTGTACTCACTCCCTGTGTACAAGTTGAGTCAGCAGATGAGAACAATATGAAATCAGGTACGCAGTAGATAGCTGAACCGACAGAAAAAACATGGAATAATGTGCTTTGGAACAGCGATACCCAACGTTTTGGCTCCACAGCCCTGCCTGATAAACTCATCATTAGTTCTCAAGGTCCTATCTATTATCCTAACTATTATTTTCTGCTAACTATTTCAACCTTTATCCATAACGTTAAGCTCACTGTTAACTATTTAACCATCACATTTATTTAACATTTTTGCTGTTGCATCTAGCCCACTGTGTTCATTAGCACAGTTAATCATAACTTAAACTTTTCGCCAAATTTTTCAACTTTTTTATTCATTGACAGTGTGTATCCACTAATGTTACTTTTAGCTGTAGTTGAAGCTGTTATTATTAACCTGCTTTGTTAGCATTTATTTATTTTACCCTACATTAATTGCAGCTCTTTCAACTGTTTTTAATACTTTTAATCATTTCAACTGTAAATCATTACTTTAAGCCTCTTGTCTCTACACACACCCTTGGCAACAGCAGTGCTCTTGGGTGGGAATCATTGCTCTGCAAGATTTATGGGTATAAAAATGAGCCTGATACAGTCGCCAGGAATGGTCACACCCTTAGTCAGGTGAATCCCTGTGCGTCCAAGCGTGTGTGCTGGGTGTTGTTGATAGATAAATCACCTGAGAGAATTCTAGCAGCCAGAAAAGACACATTTCCAGAAGGTCTTTTCTCACAATTATAAAGCCTTGCCCTTTCACTCGTGTTATAAACGATGCTGGACCGGTGCCTATTTTTCCTCCAAATACCTTCCCACCTGGGTACTAAGTGACATCACGGTGTCATTCATAATTCTACACGGGGCTTCACAGTCTTTTGTCATACGTCAAAGTGTTTGAAGCCAGAGCTGAATGTTTCAATTCTCAGTGTCGGCACACTCTAGGCACCTCTGTGATTGTCAGGCAAAATATTGCACCCTTGCTCATACACAACAGGAAATCATATCATGCCAGAAATAACACTAAGTGCATGCTCAATATTCCCTGTAAAAGGTGGCCCATTATCCTTAATTCCCATATACCTGGGACGCGTTAGCCATGGTCTCAGAAGAGGGAAACGTGGCAGCTGGGGTGCAGCAGTGCTTTAAAAAAAAAAAAAAAAAATTGTACCCAAAAGGCCTCCCACCATGTCCGTAATGATCTCATTTGTATGCATTGTCCTCCTGAAATCTGTGTCACTGTGGGACTTCTCTCCCAATAAGTCTGCAGTACTTGAAATTACCACATCCTCCACCATCGTTGCCCCCATCCCCCTGCAAACCTGCTGCACAGCTCCTGTCTTCCAAAAGCGAATCATATCTTGGCCCTTGAAATGTAAAAGCAGGTGGTGTCCAGTGGGAGAATTAGTGCACATTAATTACCCCCAATTTAGTTCAGAGAAAGGCAGTTAGAGCATGTCTACCTTTAACCACTTGATATCCATCCTTTGTCTTTATTATGTAATATGATGAATGTATTATAGGACCTGTTACTGTGATGTTTTTTTACCTTTTCTTGCAGGTTGTGCATTTAATCCATGGATATTTAGTAAAATATTGGTGTGTGTGGAGTGTGCTATATAAATCTGAATTTTAAACATTTAAACTAAAGCTACTTGAGAGAAAAAAATCATCATAAAGCTTTTATAAATATTTCTAAACAAAGATAAAACTCATTATAAACCACTGTATAAATGTGTGATGTCTGTTGCTGTTGCCAACTGTTTCAAGCTGTTTGTTAAACTTTCAAACTTTAAAGGCAACAGCGACATTGAGCGCTATCAAATGGCAAATAAGAAAATCCCGTTCAAATATACCCGGCCAGTAGAAGATTGGCTTCAGGAGAAAGGTAAATCTTTATCGAACTTCCAGAATGTTTTTTTGTTTTTTCTGTCATTTCATCGGCTTGTTCCCCTTCCAACCTCTGAGAATGAATAACCACCCCTTAAACCTTTTAAAAACAAGTAAAACAGAGCGTTCTTTTGTTGCTTTTCGTTCTTTCCTTTTGTCTTTATTTTTGATTTCTTTCCCTTTTTTGTCATTGTCATCTTTTTAAATTCTGTTGAATCATGGTGTCCAGTTAAAGGGACTGGGAAGAGCTTTTTTTTTAAATAGTGCAACAATAAGTATCAAGTACATCTAATCTTTTAGGCAAAATTGACTAGGAGACGGCATTATCTATGCTGCAACAGTAGGCCGATTGTTTTGAGAGGAGAATTATCTCCCTTGGCTCAAATCCTCTGCAATGTTTGAGAACAAACTAATCAGTGGGCATATCCCCCTGAAAACTTTCCAAACAGCAGGTGCCTTTCCCCGCTGTAATTTATCTGATTGTAGTTACACACAATAAAATCCTCACTTGTTTGGTGATGGAGAGCTAATTGGAGCCTTTTTGACGGCAAAGCGTCACAGCGAGCCTGCCAAAGGTGCCCTGACAGAGATTTTCCTTTCAATCACTCAAATTGCTCAAATCTCATTCATGTTCAAAACATTTGCGGGGATTAAAAAGTCTCCTCCCCACTCCTCTTTTTTTTTTTTGCGTATTAAATTTTCTTACTCAACATAATATCATTATAAACTGCATTTAAAGTTCATTGCACATAAACATCTTAACCTGATTATAAAGTCCCTTTAACAACCGCTTAAAACACAGACAGGTCTGAAAAATCCCATTACTGCTGCATGCATGACTCCACACGTGCTATTTTATTTTTCGCTCCTGTGACATGAACGTCCTCTCCCTGTCATTCCATGCCCAGTGTATAATGTATTATAATTGTGCAAATGCCGCAAATATAACAAGCTTGCAGTGTTTTCTGTATGTAAATTAAACAAATGAGATTTTTAATTATGATTCCTGTATTGCGGAAAAAAGTTTGTTGTATTTTCATTTCATAATTAATGCATGAGCAGTGTGTTTTGACAATGATATTTAGGCTTCTACTAATGAAATTCACCATGACATGTAGTGAGTGTGGATTGCCCGCGCTTTATCATAATATGCCAAACCCTGTATACATATTTATTAATCATTTTCTACCGCATGAGTCCACTGTTTTGTCCAGGGAATATTAAGAGTGCCTGTGGAACTTGTTCCAGCTCATTTTTCTTTTTCTTTTTTTTTTTCCCACCTGCATGTGTTCGCTCCCTTACGATAAAGCTGCTATAGCTGCATAGTGTCTGTTGTTTCCAGCATTAGTAGTCTCTTTCAGGGGTGCTTTTTCTTTAGTGTCAAAAGGAAAAAGCCTTCCCACTGTAGATAACAGTGCACATAGCTGCAGTCTTTTAAAAAGAACAGAAAGGTAGGGTTGTTGATGCTGTAGTTAGTTTTTTTCAGTGTAAAAGCATGTTGCATCACCATTATATTTTGAACCATTTTACCTCCATCCACGCTTATTTAATCAAGCAGAAAATGAACAGTGCTGACAGACATGTTTTTGTTTCTGTTTATGTAGCTGTAGTTTCTCTTAAAGGCATGAGCTTTTCATTACAGCTTGATGTTGACATTTCCGTCGTAGACATGCTAATACTCTCGTCCCTCCCACACGCGCCAGGCCGGCAGCTGACAATCTTCAACACCCAGGCCACGATCTCCATCGGCGGAAACGACCGGAAGCGACCCTACCAGGGCCAGCTCTCCGGCCTCTACTACAACGGCCTCAAAGTCCTCAACATGGCCGCCGAGGGCCACGTCAACATCAAGGTGAACGGCAGCGTGCGGCTGGTGGGAGACGTGCCGGTGAGCAGGGGCGCAGCACGCACCACCACCTCGGTTCCGCCCGAGATGTCCACCACCTTTATCGAGACCACCACCACGCTCTCCACGACGACTACACGCAAACAGCGCTCACCACCCACCATTCAGGTAAGGCAAAGAGATGTGTGTACCTCTGAATGTGTGTGTGTGGGGATTCCTTGTGTGTTCCAGTCCAAACATGTTTTTTCCAGTACTTCAAAAAGAACAGGGAATTATTACTATGATTGAACTCTACATGAAGGTGGATGACGTGTCCCCATTTCTTCCCACTGTACATAACTGAAGCCAAAACATTGCAGAGAAGTGTGCCGCTTTAGCGCCATAGCGACGTCATTTGGAACTTGAAGAAATGTTACAACTGTAATTTAAGATATATAGAGTTGCTGGTATGTTTTGCGTTTCTTGTCTGTTAATAATTAGCTAAGCTAACTGGCTGCTGTCTCAGAACTGTCTTTTATCACAGGCCAAGTCCACACGTACACGTGTTTGGTAGCTTTTAAATGCCTTTTGGTCTTTTTGTCTGCATGCCTATTGCATTTAGGTCACTTAAAATGGAACTTTTATAAAAAATACCTTGAGGGAGAACATTTTCAGAAACTGTCAGTGTAGACAGGATACTAACAGGAATTATAGATTTTGACAATGTGCCAATATCTCCTCATGAGGCAACCTTTTTATTCAATAGGGAAAATGGCCAAAAACTTTGCTGGTTCCTACCTGCTAACAGGACTTTTAGATGTTTACACATAACTGGACAGATACTCCTCTAGAGAGGTATCGGATTGAGCTACAGAGTAATCAATGCATTATGGCTTGTTTTCACATTTGGGAATGGCTAACATGTTCTTCTTCTTCGTGTAATTGGTCAGCATGGCTTTAGGTTTAGTCATATCACTGCCCGTTAGTTTGGCATTGTTTCTGCAGTGCTTTAGGTTGTGTTTCTGCCTTTTTATTTGGATTATTTCTTCTATGATAATAAGGTACGTCAAATATTGTTTACAGAAATATCCATGTACATGTAGACTTGGCCTCTTAACAAGAAAGAAAATAAGCATGTTTCCCAAAATTTCAAGCTGACTCCGTAAACCCCCTGATTACCATTCACAGTGTAGTATAGAGTTACATTTTGCTTTATAGTAGATATACATGCCCACTCTCTGTTGAGTGGAGCACGGTCTGAGTCTGTGGGCTAAATGTTTTGTTCTGCTGATAATCAGGTTTAAAAATGTGACAAAGTAAAATGTCAAAAAACACAGAAGTCCTCTTGTCCCTCCTCCACTATTTTATGGGTTTTTGTGACTGAGCGTGGGCGGATTGGAGGCGAGCTGCTTTTTCCCCTGCTTGATCAGTCAAGGTCAGGATACAGTATTTCTCATTCTATCGAGGATTGGAGTGCAGCTGTTCACTGAGGTGTGCAAAGCCGGCCTTGCCACTGCTCCCCTTTCTCTGCAATTCTCTCTTTTTCTCTGTCTGTCTCTGTCCGTCCGCATCTGTCATTCACCCGGTCCGGGCCTAACAGAGGCCTTTCTCCAATACGTCCTGAGTCCAAGCCAATGAATGTCACCGCCGTGCCAAGAAAGTAATCACGCCAAGCAGTCCTTTGACACCCAGAGGACAAATTGAACCATTCGTTGTTCATATTAAAGCAATAACTCTCCCTGAGGGGGGTGAGACAGGGTTGGGGGGAAGAGGTTGGTTAGTGGACGACAGACAGGGACCACTGTTATCAGCCTCCTCACCTCAACAACAGATTGCCTGGCGTGCAGCGATGATGGCCCCTCATGTCAGCGCTGACACTTGGATGTCTCTATCAGCGCGAGCATGTGGGAGGCCAGAGTCCAAAGCCACTAAACACCCTGTGATTTGGAAAGGAGTGACAAAGAAAGACCCAGTGTCAAGCCCTTATACATGGGATTTGAAGTTGTGGAGCACAAACCAAGGCATTCCGTATCCGTTCTGTCTACACGAGCATCAGTAATCTGCGATGATGATGACTGAGCTCAGATACATTACACCGCCGTCTCCGGCACCATCAACAAGGTCACATCAGTTAAAAAAAAAAACATGGCTTCGCTTGGAAAATGGCATTTTGTGTCATAGGCTATTAATATCAAAGGAAGTCAATAAGCTTCTGTGTGCTATGAAAGAGCTTTTATACAGAGCACTCTCTTTTCCAAGGTGAAACGATGAAGCTATACCTCTTTTGTCAATACCCAGGATGCGGCTGTTAGATGCGAGATGAGCTTGCACTTTGGTAACTTAACAATAAAAATGTAGTTTTCTTTTGCCCTCTCTAACTTTTCATTTTACTTTTGTATTCCTTCCGAGCGTGCGCCTTTTTCCATTCTTCTTCCACAACCTCCCATGGCAGTGTCTGCTTTGATTCACACCGCTGTGTCACAGAATTTCATTTGCCAAGGCCTTTAATTTTACAGTTCCCTCGTTGGCTGTCAAATACCGTGGTGTGAGAGGTAAGGAGAGGACCTGTACAAGTTTGGCAGATTTCTCCACCCCTCAGGGTAGTATAGGGGAGTTGAGGGAGTTGAGCTATCATTAGTGATGTACTGCAGTGCTGAAAGAGAGCTATAGGAATCTGACACGGAGCTGGACTCCAGCGTGTGTGCAGTTGCTTCAGGAGCAGGGTGTGTGTATGTACGTACGTCTAAACTCAAATGTGTGTGTTTCGGTATCTTCTCGCGCATCTATTTTTGGTCCACTTCACCAGCACTTGCTGTTTCGCTTTCGGAGGTGAGAAGTGACAAATCCCTCGTGTCTCAGGATCAACAGAATGAGAGACAGGGGTGGGAAGTGGAGAGAACCAATCTCACGCTTAATTAATGATAGCTCCGCGGGGACGGGCCGACAGACACGTTTCATTTTCTTTGACTCACTGTCTCTCTGTCACTGTGTTACTTGGTCAGTCTGCAGGTCAGGTGGTAGACTGAGGGAGCAAAGACGAGTGTAGGGTCTAAGGTTTTGCTCATGAGCAGGGGAATCAAGTTTATCATAAAGTCAGAGCCCCTCCGATTTCATATCTGTTTAACCCCTTTAGGTTGTTGTGTTGTGTCTCTTTGTAGTTGTCTTGTTCCA
>JAOWBC010000383.1:1371664-1385397 GCA_028566105.1 Hypoplectrus providencianus | reverse complement strand
GTGTGTGTGTGTGTGTGTGTGTGTGTGTCCGGGGCTACAGCGTCGGCCCCGCGCCGCCGCTGTTCCCTGCCGCAGCTCCTCCCTCGGAGGCGTGTTGTATTTGTGCTTGTGCCTGCTGTCTCTGTCAGTGCTCCGTCTGCGTCTGCCAAACAGCCTGTCCTGTCTGCTGTATGTGGTCGTCTCGTGATTGTGTTGTCTGTGTCTTTAATAAAACTGTTAAACCTTACCTTTTCCCTTTATCCCACGCGAGTTCCACAAGAGGGCAAATAAGGAGTGTGCAGTGAGATTCAACCTGAACGCGCTCACTCCACTCCAACAGAAAATAAAAATACCACCGTTTGCAGGAATTCGCTTGCTTGTAAAAACTACTACCCGGAAACCACTGATGGAAAAATATGCGATGCTCAGTTCAGAGAACAGTAAATAACAAGTCAATTTACGATTTAATTTCACAGTGATTAACTGAGTTGCAGCTTGTCATTACCGTGTAATCTGAGCAATTTTTGTGATTAATATGTAATTATATTTTAGTAATTGATGCAAATGATTTTTTTAATAAATCCACAAGTGCAAATCTGAATGTTTGATTTGTACATAAAGTGCCTACAAGTTGTTTTGAATCCTGTAAGAGAAAATATTGGACCGGTTAAATTAGATTTTAACAAGCTTATGTGAAAAGTCCTTCTTGTACTAACCAATGCAAACAATGCACATATGCAGAATGGTAGAGCTGACATGATGACCTGTAGCAGGAAAAGCACAGATGATGCATCATTTATGATGGCCTTAAGGCATTTACTCTTGTGGTCGTGGTAAGCTGTGTCAGGAATACAGTATGCACTGTCACTAGGCACTGGAACCAAGCGGCAGCCTCTGGGTCTGAAAAGTGAAGCCCATCAAACCTGCATTCTTTCTACTGGCCAGCAGGGGGCACCTCTACTGCCTACAATAACAAGCCTGAGTCTATAAGAAAGGGATCCAACTTCTCACTCGATTTATTCAGTTAATAAACACTTTACCAATCAGTTTATTGTCTCAACTTCTAGTTTCAAGTCATCTTTTATACTGCATGAAACTCATTTTGTAAATTATGTTCCCATTTAGAGTAAAACAGGTAATAAAACAGGATGTGCTATACGATATCTTGTGATTGTCCCTAAAACAGCACAAAACAGCACATTGTGATTCTAGAATTTTCCTTACAAGAATTTTATTTATAACATTGTTATTGCCCCATAATGTTGTGCTCATCATTCAGTTGAACCAGATTGCACACAAACTGAACCATTTGATCCAGAGCACTTTGGATTAGGTATGTTCGGTTGAGTTATTCAGAAAACCACACTCTTGGAGTCACTCTCCATATTTTTTTTGCACTCATGCTGGTAATAAAAAAAAAAAAAAGAAAAAATTAAAAGCTAAAATGTAAAAAAAAATATCAGTCCATAAGCCAATGGGTGACTTCAGGCTGGGTATGTCCACTTCTTCTTTGTCTAGAACACATGAATTGAATGGAGCCATTATTCTTGTTATCAGTTACACCTGTGTTTTGTCCCATCAGTAATGCAAAATACCTGCCAGTATTAAGTACAGATAGTGGCACTATAGGTTGTTCTAAAATTTCCCATAAGAACATTTTCTATTTAAGATCTTGTTAAGTTTAGACAATAAGAGTCCCTTGGATCATGACAGAATTAACACCAGACTCAGTTTCCTTCACCAGTGTAGAGCGTCTGGCCCCTTTAAGCTCATTGCTTTGGTCAGGGAGTTGAGTTGTGGTGGTTTGGGCATCTGGTAGGGATTCCTCCTGGACACCTCCCATTAGAGGCGTTCTGATAACGTCCAGTTGGTAAGAGGCCACAGGGTCGACCCTGAACATGCTGGAGAGATTATAGATCCTCTGGTTTGGAAGGGCCTTGGGTTCCCCAGGTGGAGGCGGGGGAGAGAAAAGTCTGGAATACTTTGCTTAGCCTTCTGCACTTGTGATCCAGTCCCAAATGAGATTATGAACATGGAATGAACTTTCGGATCACTCTCATCAGCAAATTTTCCAATAACAGTTTGGCCATGTCAGTGTTTCATCATGACCCAGCTTAACTGTTGAACTGCCCCCTAATGGCCAAAACATCAGGTTGTTAAAGTGAAACCAAGCTTGACTTTTGGGACACAGACGCCTGTGAATGGCCTTATTCTTTGTGTACCCATGTGTCACACTGGCCTACACACCCTTAGTTTGTGCTGCCATATAACAATGAGGCTACCGAGCATAGTCATACAGGTAGGTTGTTCCAATCTGTTCAACAAACAACACAATATTGTCATTTTCTAGGAAGAAGACAGCCTCCTGCAAACCAAACATGACTGTTGCACTGTGGGTGACAGTTAAATAGGTTGCAAAAGATTGTGTATTTAATAAAAGGGCCATAAATGGTCCTGCATGCATCATTACCCTATCAGCCTTTGATGAAGTGGAGCACAGATCACACAGGTCTAACATATTTATAGATCTCTCCTCATCTGTTTCGTTTTGGTAGGTTAAGTGGCTCAAAGTAATGTTAAGACTGGAAGCATGGGTGTTATGTTGTGTGATTTCTTCATTGTGGTATATTAAGATCCCCAACATGTGTAGAATGAAGTATGATCGGGATGGATCACTGAGTTTCCTTGTGGCGTCGGCTATGGCTTCCGTCAAGCCCCATCGGGCCAGCTGTCACTTCAACGCAGGCCTCAGATCAGTTTAAAGGTTATTCAGCTGACACATGTCCACCGAGTGCAGAGGTGCAACCTAACGGCTGTACAGCAAATCGACCGGCTGACAGGGGCGAGTCGCCACGCCTGCTGGAGATGCCAATTTAATACGCCAGACTGCGCCCAGCCACATGATGACAGATTAAGAGCTATCTGCCATGCGCCGTGGCTCCGGGATGCTCCTCTTTCAGCCGGAGGTAGTACATGCATCCTTACAGGAAGACCTCTGTTGGGATGGAAATGAACTGTCCATCAGTGAGAAATTAGACCTCTCTTGGCAGAGGTGTGCACAGAGGAGATAAGATAATTTAATGGCTTGGTAAAGTGCTTCTTAAGGTACATGTTTCTAGAAAGCTCCATTGCACGGGACACCAATATAATCCCTGGCATGTCCCTTTAAGTGTGTCCACACTAAGAATCTGTGTTTTGCTGGCTCTCTGGTAATCACCTCCCTACCTGTGGTGGGTAGAGGTGAATGAATCTGCTACAGCAGGTGTCTGGGCACAATGTGAGCAGCCACAATGAGATTTCAGGGCCCCAAACCACTGACTCACCCACAATTTACAGCGACGAAATCCCATTGACTCAGTTCATCCATGGTCGGTGCTGTTGCAACGGCTTTCCGCTTTTATGGCGTAGCGTCTTCAAATCCCTGACACACCGTCGGGATTCATCTCCATTCGGAAGCCTCAGCAAACGCTGGATGGACACGGGGATCAGGCCAGGAGAGAGGGAAAAGCGAGAGGGAGTGGAGGGAAGTGAAGAGAAAGTGCTGCTCCAGAGATTTCTGCATCTGTAGCCTCCAAGCTGCTGAGGTAGTCAGTCAATCAGCCATTTAGAAATAACTGTATTTACTTAATTCCTTTTCAAAAGGCAGCACAGGCACGCCGCAGATAGTCTTTTCTTACCGCGAATGATGAAAAGCAGAATGCATGGAAAATTCATTTGTTTCATGCTCTCGTTTTGTGGTTTAAAAAGATAGGATCAGTTTTTCTCATTGATGCAAAGGCTAGTCAGTAGGCACTGGCGCAAAGAAACACTTATTAATCTGAAGTCCTGACTTGTTTTTGCTAAAAAAAAGACAGAAAACAGAGAAAGTGGCTGTAGGTCTAGCGGAGTGGAGAATTATTTGCCAGGGAGGCAGAGGCTTAGAATAAAATCCCATCCATCTTGACGAGTGTGGAAAACAAACGCAGTCTGGTTAAGCAAACCCATTAGAAAGTGCCGTGTTTGTCTGCTTCAGAAATGCAGCAAAATGTGCAACGCTGGTGCAAGAGCTTACACAGGATTAAAGTGTTTACCAAAACATCAAGGTCCTCTGCACTGACTTTACTGGAGACCCTTGACTGCAGAGGTTCCCCGCCCATCCGACTGTTTGTTGATATAGGGCAAAGCTAACAGTTGCCGAAAGCTGTTAGCCAAGAAGAATGGAGTGAAAGGATGCAAACAAGGCCAAGACAACAAGGGCAGAGTTGGATAAATAAAGCCTCGGATGAAATCACTTACTCTGGGCTGGTGTTGTTTATTTAACAAGAGAGGAGTTTGGCTCTGTTAGAAGAATATTATCAGAGCTGTGCAGTGTGAGCGGTAGCTGTTAGCTGAAGAGACACACTACGGTCATAGAGCAGAAAGCCTGGTTGTATTTGTCAGACTTTAGTGCAGTTCTGTTGTGCATGGTTGGACAAGCAGGACATTCAATTAAAACGTCAGTATTGATAATTTTCAGTTTGTTCAGTGTGATAGATGCCATCTTTCTTTAATACTACTCAGTTTTCTGTAATGAATGAGGACTCTTGGTGTTCCTGATCACTTGGTCTAAGCAAATGATGTGGTGCTAGCATTAGCTTCATTAAAGTTAGCAATGCTAGGTTTGAATATCACGTCACGGGATATACTGCTGTGGACATCATCTTATTTAGATCCAACACACTAACACAAGCTTACCAAATGAGGTGACAGTAAAGTTAGACCAGTCACTTTTTTGTTAGGTGAAATTGTTCCTTTTGTCAATGGAGTCTGGTGGCTTAAAGGACAGCATCGCTCATAGCTTCATTGCCGTTTGATGGCATGGTATAGTTGTGAAGATATTCCTAATTTAGCACACATTTATGCCGGTATGGATTGTTGTTTAGGCTGTTCTTTGTAAGATAGCGAAAAATACGCTTCACTGCAACCCCCGTCCTCATCAGTTTACAGCTCTTTCTTCAAAGCCACCAGACTGTTTTGACAAAAGCCGTCATTCTGTTTTGCAGAACACAGGAGTTGATGGCTCCATCTGTTAGTTTGTGTCTGTTATTGTGTGACTTTGTGTCAAATCCAAGCTAAAGTAGCGTTCACAGCAGAACATTTCCCTCTCTTTAAACCCAAAAGACTCATTTAAAAAACAGCAATTTTACATAATAACAATATTTTACAAGACACAGAAGTTGTTCATCAATTTATGCCTAGTTTGTTGTTACTTTGTTTTGCTCTCGTGTGACATTTAGTTTCAGATCCGCCTTAATGTTGCTCAGCCTTCTCTTCAAACATAGAATGTACCAACCAACATCATAAAAAAAACTGGCTATAGGTCGTTATAAACATATAACAATATGTTCATCCAGGAATCTACGTCAGTTGACATGGGAAAAAAGTTTAAAATGGGAAACATAACGTAACATTTCAACCCTAAAACCCACAGACTTCCCTAAAAATGATAAAAGTTTGAATTGGCACACACTGCTGCGAAGCCACACAAAGATATTATAATCTCCAAAAATACAAAAAACTAATGCCCTTTGAATCACCAGAGGCACAAATAAACCTGCCACCCTGTGCCCTCATGTGGAACTCCTTCCCAACACGCTGTTTATCTGTCAAACGAAGGCTGTTGGTTATGCACATAACGCAAAGCATCTAAACATTAAATAAAAAGCAGCTCATTAATTACCGCTCGATTCCCCCTGTTGATTAATTAGCGAATGCAGTGGGCCTAAATGCCACATAATGTTGGTTATATATCACCCATGGTGCACCTGCCTCCCCTGTTAACTGCTGATGAATGGTTTCATGCCTGATAAAAAACAAATATCCCACAGCCCTTGGTGGCAGTGACCTTTTACTGACCTCTGACCCCTGTTCTTAAGCCCCTCCCCCTACCTGTCCCATGGCTTGCTGTATTGTTATTGTATATTACTCTCCCTAAATGCAACTTACTTAAGCATGCATTAACCCAACTTCTTATAGTGGAACTAAAATCCAGAATAAACCATGTCTGATTGACCTCTCTTTCTCTGACGTACATCCAGATTGCACGCCCTGTCCTGTGTTTTAAAAATACTAACAAGAGAAATGTATTAATAACTAATAATAAAGTCTTTATTATTAGTTAAACAAAGGTGGTGACACTTTGCCTATAAACTGTCCCCCTCCTCTTTGTCTGCCTCAGTGTGTGCTTTCTGGTTGTTCATCTTTGATAGTGTGAGAAATTTAATGCCTTTCTTTCTTGCTTGCTAATCTGTTTTATTTTTTGTCCTTTTTTGTACATATATGTCAAAAACACATATATGTGTATCTATGTTTCTTTTTCTGAAAATGTTCAAATTTTAACTGCTAATTTGCTAAGAATCTACTACTGCCGATGTTTTGATGATTTCTTCCCTAATTAGAATGACGCTTCCTCTTTTCTCTATGAATAAACTGCACAAACAACAGGAGGTTTGCTTTATAAGATTGGGTACCAAAACCACGCGGCTGTATTTGGGATTTTCGAAATTCATGTGGTCATAGAGAAAAAAGAGAAGACACCTCTAAAGTAGACCCTTACCACTATCTGTGAAAACTGTTTCTATGCTGATCTCCACTGTTATTTCATAGCTATCTCTGATTGAAATTTGGATTAAAATCAATGAATGAGTCGATTAATTTTTGTGCATGGCAAAGAAGTTGCAGCTTAGGGTTTGTAAAACTGTCAGTGTTGAGAGTGCTGTTCTCTTTTGTAGATGGGCATGTATATGCTCATTGTTTGTATATCCCCATCCCTTCCTTACAGCCAAAAGCTCTAATGCCGCCCGACCGCTTCGTGCCGCCTTTACATGGACATGGCAACTGATGTACACGTTCACCCCCATCTATGTCATTTCCTTCCTAGTATGTTCATAGGTCCCACCCCCGTCTCACACCCCCTTCCTCCTAAACCCTTTACGTAGAGATTCTAAGATATGTACAGTCATCCATTTGTTCATTACTGAAGTTAAAGTCGAGCAAAAAAAAAAAGAAAAGAAAAAGAGTCATCTAATCAGGCTGTAGATATTTATGAAGAGACTTATCTATTAAAGCAAGAATTATAGATATACAGTTTTCTTTTTTATACAAAAATTAAATGACTATAGAACAAAAAAAAAAGATATCCTGAACAGAATGGTGAAGATTATTTTTCATGTCATGATGTGTGGATGTATGTGTTGTTGCCTCCCTGTACCATCCTGTCTAAAAAGAGAAATATATACTAATTAATCAGAAACTGCTAAAAAAGAAACTAACCTAACTTGTCCAAAGGCATTCTTACACAACTTTCTTTTGTAAATTTTTTTTTCTTCCTGCCAAAATCATGCGGGCAATTTGTTGATGTAAGTTGACAAAACTGATGGTATGCTTTCTTCCTTTGAAAACTGTTTTTTCCTTTTTTTTTTCGTAGGCTTTTATGATTTTCCGAGCTGACTTTGTTTTTACCTGTTTTTTCTACTTACTTCTTACTAATCCCTTTCTGGATAGCTCTATCTGTGGCTTTACTTTGTGAATGTTTTCTTTACGATGTTTGCTCTAACTCTGAACTCTTTTTGCAATGCCTTAATTATTTTTTTTTTTTTTCGGTTTCCTTAATTTCTGTTGTTGTTCTTTTCTTTATTGTTCCAAAAGGTTTGCATCTCTTTATAGTGCCCTGTTTGTGAGCCTTTGCAATGTACAAACAAGCCACTTTGGCAAGAGGATAAGCAGCTTCAATAGACATCTGAATGTTTCAAAGTCTTTGTAGTCGTCCAACAACAGGTTTAACAAGTAATCAAGTGTTCCCAAATGCATTTATTAAACACATAGGTTCATAGCATTACTCTAAATAGAGAACAAAGCTGTCACATGTGAGATTCTCCCATAAAAACATAGAAACGAGCAAACATTCAGGTGTGATTGAACTGCCCGCTGACTTTGTGCCATCGTGGTGACTGTAGGGGTCAAAAGGCAAGAGGCTAGGGCCAATAGGGGAGCCCACTAGATCTGTAGGACCTGCGAGGGCCGACTCTCTGCTGGGACGCTTTTTTTTTCTGCACAGTGGTGGAATGTAACTAAGTACTTTACCAGAGTACAACCGCAATTCCAAGCTGTAGGGACGCTGTGGAAAATGTAAATAAGAACAGAACGGGGGAGCAAAGGATCAGCTAACTCTGTTTTATTTATGTTTTAGACAATGTCCCAACATTTTTGGAATCAGCATTGTACCATGTTACATATATTACTGAATATTTCCATTTTATTCTATTGCATACTTTTGCCACTAGATCTAAGAGGGAGATATTGTACATTTTACTCCACTACATTTTTTTAATACTTAGAGCTACTAGTCACTTTGAACATTTTTTTAGATGATATTCTATGTGGTGTTCTACTGTTGTACTCCCCAGTGTTTGCTAAAACTGGCTCCATATTGACGAGCATTAATGTCCTTAAATGCATTAATTGGTAATAAAAATGTCTAAATATGTATTAATATATAAATAATAATAATAATAAAATATACACCCATAACACAATCCTGACTGCGAAGGAGTTGTGATGTTGTGTTAAACGTAACTAAAACAGAATCTGATAATTCACCTATCCTTTATGACATACATTCAATTGAAAAATGACAATATATTTCATGATTCAAATGATAAAATGTTATTTTTTTGTAAATATACCCTCTGATTTCAAGAAATTCTCTCTTCTTTTTTATTCAAAGCATTCCAGCTTTTTATGAGATAACATTTTGAATTCAGGACTTACCACAACCCTGATTTATAAACAAGGTGGGACAAAAATATAAAATGCAAAATTCATTGAATTCAGAGTGTGTTTTTAGAAAAAGAGAGTTTAGTTGGAATGTTTTTTATCGATTGAATGTAGGTCAAGAACGATTTACAAAGTTTATCACTGTTTTTATTCACGTCTCACACAACATCCCAACTTTTTTGTAATCGGTGTTGTACTTTAACTGAAGTAAAGGGTCTGAGTACTTGTTCCACCACTGCTTCTGTAGAATCTGACTTAATTATAATATAATTATAGGCCCAGTCATGTTTTTAAGAGGCTCAGTGTAGAATGTTCTCAGACTTTAGAGGACTTCCACTCCCTTTTTCAGTTCCCTGTCATTTCCACTTGTTAGTGTTTGTTCTCCCGTGTAGGTCAGCGGGGTTAAAAAGCTCCTCTCGCAGCAGCGATATGAAACACCTTACAAACACTTTCTCATTTCAGACTTAGTTAACTTGCTTTCAGGCCCACTGGCTTGCACTTGAATTGCCAACAAATGCTAATAGCCTCTGCTTCTTTTTATACACAGAGCGCATCTTTTGGTGCTCAGTTTTTGAACAAACTAAAAAGGATTTACACTTGAAGATAAATGAATCAAGCCTCTTAAAAGCCTGAACGAGTCATTTATGAGGAGGAATAGGGAGCGTTCTCTGATAGAATTAAATATAGGGCCTCAATTTGCGTGGCATTACACTGCTTAGTAAACTATAGACACAGCATGACTAGTTTACAGTGCAGTGTAGATGTAGTGCTGCTAGAACAGCAGGTAATATGGGAGTGTATGCGGAGTCAGTTTAACGTGGCTCACCCTCGTGCATCCCTCAAAGCCTTTTGATGCAATGTAAACTTTATTTATGGCTGTTGTTTTCTTTCAGTTTGGGTCTTGTTTGGTTCTGAGTTTCTTTGTTTTTGCACTGGTACAGTATTTTTCGTTCTTTCTTTCTTTCTTTCTTTCCTTTCCTTCAGTTCCTTTCCTCCCTTTGTTGGGCTTTGCTTTATACGTTCTTTGGTTACTGATTCTTTTGGTGTTTGGCTGCTTCTTGCATTGCTGCCACAAGACTTTCTGCCCTCTGACTCGTCTTCTTTCTCTCTTTCACTTTTCCAGGAGGGGAGCTAGTCATCCCTGTACTAGTCGAGGACCCCATAGACATCCCTTCTGTATCCACCCGTTCTCCCTTCATCCCCCTCCCCCCAACCCTCCGCCCCGTCCTCACCATTATTGAGACCACCAAAGAATCCTTGGCCATGGCCACTGAGGCGGGGGTACCTTGCTTGTCGGACCGAGGCAGCGATGATTGTGATGATGGTGATGGTGGTGATGATGGTGATGATGATGATGATGATGGCATGGTGATTTCGGGGTTTGGCTCTGGCGAAGCTTTCGACTCTAGCCTGCCCCCGACTGACGATGAAGATTTTTACACCACCTTCTCCCTGGTAACAGATAAGATCTTGACCACATCGGCTTATGAAGGCGGCTACAAAGCCCTCGCACCCAAGTGGGAGGCCAAGGACTTGAGGCCTAGCAAAGCCTCTGAGGCAGGTAGGACTACACCCACCTCGCCTCTGCCCGACCTCCGGGGCACGCCGCCGGCGGCGGTCCCCTCGGACACGCCACCCAAGCTGCCCGCCGGGAAAATGAACAACCGCGAGGTAAAACCCCCGCAGCCGGACATAGTCCTGCTGCCCCTGCCCACGTCCTTCGATCTGGACGGCACCAAGCCACGGGGCCCCTTCATCACCTCGCCCATGCTGCGCACGGTGCCCGCCGCCTTGCCCACTGTGCCCGGCGTGGTGCGGCGAGTTCCCCCCGGCGCCTCAGAGGTGATCCGGGAATCCAGCAGTACCACGGGCATGGTGGTGGGCATTGTGTCAGCCGCCGCCCTCTGCATCCTCATCCTCCTCTACGCCATGTACAAGTACAGGAACAGGGACGAGGGTTCCTACCAGGTGGACGAGACGCGCAACTACATCAGCAACTCGGCGCAAACCAATGGCGCTGTGGTGAAGGATAAAACACCCAGCGGCAGCACCAAGGGCAGCGCCAGTAGCAAGAGACCGAAAGACAAGGACAAGGAATATTATGTATAGAAATCAAGTCATTTCCCAACACATAGAAAAATAAACTGTTTGGAACACAGTTATAAACATTTTGACAGTACCATATTGGCAACTGTGATTTAAAAAGGATAAAATCTCTTGAACTCAACACTTGCTGAGTCACTGAAACATTTACAAAAGAACTTTGGCTTATGGAAGCACACTTACTATTGTAAGCATTACAGAGAGACAATGCAGTACAACTTCACCGGGACTCAACGTGGATCTTTTTAAGGAGTCCCTGCTGGAGACATTTGGCAGTGTGAATAACATCACTCTTAACAATCCACGCCACCCCCCAAGTGACTGTCAGGAGGTGTGTGATCCTCGGAGTTCTAACGACCTTGTCCATTGTAACCCTGTAAAATACGATCACTGTCATTTCGGCCATTCTGAGCATGCATGTGAGGTGTATGTGACGTGGTGCTGGCATCTGTGTAAGTGAGGGACCTCAAGAAACTATGATTGTCGGGAAAGTTGGAAGTCAAAACATGATTTCGCATTTCAAACGGTTTCATTAAATGTAGCTTTCGAGGATGCGATACGAGCTAAAGTATGTGTACTTACAGCTGTCTTTTTATTTCTACTGTTTTCTTTGTTTTTTATTTATTCATTTAGTAAGTAATTTATTTATTTATTGGATTTAGGTCCTTTTTGTTTCGTTGGTTTTTTTTTTTTTTTTGAAGGATGATGTCCAGTCAGGGTTGACTTGGCAGTGCTCAGTGACCGCTCAGCAGGATGTGGTACAGTAATGTATCTTAATATTTCTCTCTCTCCCTCACGTCTCAGCTAAGGATTGGACTGCTACGCATGGCGACCAAATTCTAGACAGTGTTCAAGCGTGTATGAGTGGATCCACCAGGCAAAATGCACAAAACACTGTTATTTATCTGAGTTTTAAATCTCTGATAACATTTTCGTTTCTCTTTCTGTCCAGTTTTCTGAAATGCTGTGGCAAAATGCATTATCAGTGTCCGGCGGAGATTTAAATGTCGCAATCTCAAAAAAAAAAAAAGAAGAAAAAAAAGGAAAAAAATCCAGGCTACAGATCAGTGTGAACAAGTGTGATTCTATCTGTTGTCACAGACGACTGTGTCAAAAACAGCAAATATGTTTACATATTTTATTACATCATAGCCGTTGTGCTTTGCAGGTCAATATTGTACAGAAAACGCTGTTGATTTTTTAAAAAAGAATCCTCTTCTTGTATAGACAGACCATTTGATTTGATTTTACTGCTGTAGCAACACGACACAGAAAATCATTTTTATTCCTTGCCAGGAACGCCTGGAGATAAAAAATGATGTGCACAGGAACATTTGTTTAGGCGGGGAGCAAATGTTGTTAGATTAGACGTCTTAGTCTCTCTGGATGGTGTTTCTCTTCAGTCGCATGAATATTTGACCAATGGAAGCTGTCAATCAAATAGAAAAACACCTCCCTCAGATCTTGTATTAGGGAATCCTCCTTATTCTAAAATTACTTTGATCATGTTCTTTATTTTTTTATTGGAAATTTAAAAAACAGAACAAGAGAATAAAGACAGATTATGATGGATTTGGAGATCTATTGCTAGCACCTTACTGATTTGGAGGTGTTTTATTTTTTTCTTCCTTTTTTTTTTTAAACTTAACGTCAATGTTCTCGTCTGCTCAACTCGTCTTTTTTTTCTGTTATTGTGTAGCTTTCATGTCTCATTTTTATGACATTCTCTTCCAGCAATATGTTGTTTTTTATGTCATTATTTATTGCTGAAATTCTTTGTTCTCATTCTCATGCAGAATCAGTCAGTGTGTATGTTCACTTTGATTTTTTGTGTTGGTACTTGGCTTTTTTCGACCAGTTGATTATTATTGTCTTATGCTCCTTTGACTCCAAACAATTCCCAGAAATAAAAAAAAATGTTGTTCCCAAACTTTTTTGGATGTTACACTGCGGCTGGCTGTCACTCACTCATCCATGTTGTGGTGCCGAAGCAGCACGAGGAGATGGAGACAGATACCATCTGAGGACTGCTCACCCAACCACAATTTCTCATCCATTTGCTATCACTTCAATGATTTCCTTTTATACCAAAAAGTGGTATCATTTCCATTCAAATGAAGTCCGGAGCCGAGCTGCTCAACACTATCATTTACCTATAGATGATTATGCAAATTCATACACTGTTCATCGATGCAACAAGAGAAAAAAAGGCCGAGTGGAGAAAGCGGTTATTAGAGGGTCCAGAGTCTTCACAACAGCAGAGGAATGGATTTAGGTTCCTTTAGAGTCGGGCCTTTATGAGAGCGCACAGCCAAATGAGATTCTCCACAAGCATATGGTGAGGTTATGAGCTACTCAATGGCAGCAGCACCTGCTTTCCCAGCTCGTTTTTACACTGTCCATATTTCGTGCAAATGGGCCTTCACAGAGCTGGTCATTAACTTGCAATAGCCCATTGATGTAGGATATCAGAGCGGCGTGTGTGAGTATATCCAGCTCGCACAATCACTACATATTAACTCATTCATCCTGCCACAGGCAATGAGAACAAGAAGGCCAGCAGGGATTTGTTCCACTGGGGTACTGTTTTTTCTTTCTTTTTTCTTTTTCTTTTTTTTTTACATACTGAGGCAGACCCACATTTCAACATTTTTTTTTTCTTAAGCCAAATCTGTGTGGAAATTTGTTCTGTATAAGTCAACACAATAAAAAGTTAATGTGTATAAAAACAACATTCATTTTAGCGAACAATGATATTCAATCCACACTTCAGCATACAAACTGCCCTACGACAAATACGGGTTCAAAGCAGTTATTATCAATATTTTTATATTAGCACATATTGACATGATTACTGT
>JAOWBC010000383.1:1339762-1355567 GCA_028566105.1 Hypoplectrus providencianus | reverse complement strand
GAAAAGTCTGAACTTGCCTATTGTCTGAGCAGAGTTCAGATCAATCAGAGCTATGGCATGTGTCTGCACTCTACTGGGATCAATTCTTTCTTGTAAATGGGGCTTTTCTTTTATAAGTAGCACCTAGCAGTTACTGCCAGACTCGTCATGAATACATGTGATAACTGTATTGTATGTGAACACAAGGTTTAAATAGCCATAGATGTGTTTGGCTGCTGTAATTCTTGGAGGTAAAACAGACACAACGCTACAGAAAGTACGCTATTCTCACCCTGTGCCAAATATCTGTAAGCAGCTTAGGAAAGTGCTACAAGTGATTCTGGCTGAGAGCCACTGGCAGTGATACAGACAGACACACACTTCCACAGCATTGATGGAAAGTTTGAGCTCTGGGTGCCATGTTGAAATAGGGAATAGGAAAGTGACAGTGCCCTAAGACTGGCACAAGAAAATTCATCATTATGTACATCACAAGTTAAGCTTTATAATGATATACTGTGCTGTGGAGTTCAGCAGCAGCATGGATTTTCATTTGAGCCTTCATTCTGCTGACTTGTGCTGCTGAAGTACAAAACCTTTTAAAAAAAAAAAAATACTGGCATACGTTTTCAAATTATCTAGTGGCTCAGAGATGCAGAAAAACATGACTACCATCGGAGGAGCCAATAGATAAGCTGTCAGAGCACGGGTTTCGCTATATAAATACTCACACAGGGTGTCAGATCTCAGCGAGCTGCTCAGGAACGTGCTGGGGCCTTTGATAGAGGAAGAAAGAGCAGCCAGCCTCAGGCTCCTGGAAGTGGTGTCCAGCTTCTCATCCTGGAAGACAGGAAAACACAGATACTGACACGGCTGAAGGTCTGCGGCAGCACCAGCTGCACTGTGAGGCTTTGCTGCACATTACACACCTGAACATGGGGGCGGGTATGATGATTATGATGAGGTTTTATGATTAAAATTTTAGCAGTGGCAGGTAAAGCCTGAGGGCTTTTATCTGAATCAAAACATGTTTGTCCATTGCAGGACATGTCGGACTGTCAGATTCAGCCCCACATGGCCGGCCTCCATGGACCCATCAGTCTTTGTACTTGACCAGACTGAGTCACCTCAACAATTATTGATGCATTGCCATGAAAAGTTCATAGCATGCCATTCATAGTCCTCAGAGGATGGAGCCGAATGAGTCTGGTGGTCCAATGACAATTAAATATCTTTACATATACAAGATGAATTGGCTCTACATACACAAGTCCCCTTTAGTGCAACATAACCATTTTATCTGTCTGCTGGTTTGCGGTAGGGGGAAAAAATCACAAGTTTCCAAAGGAAAATGAAGGAAGGATGAACTGATGCTGCAATGGCGTCATATTAGCGTCCATTCACGTTGCAATCCGGCTTTGTGGATTTAAATGGCGGTAGACACGTGGCATGTAACAGAGCAGCGGCAGTACAGTGAACCACGTCAAAAACGGTGGAAAAACTGCTTGTCATGCTGTTTGCTGTAGAGAAACACCTCTGGGACTTTTAGACTGGAGGCGAAGTTGTACAGAGGATTAAACATTTTGACTTAAAAAGGCAGACTGAAAGGGGCTATACAGTCACTTTAAATAATTTCACATAAGCCACTAAAATATGACAATTTATTACAAGCTCTACCAGACTTTTCAGGAAAAAATAAGTAAAAGAATAAATAAAATGTCAGAATAAAGCAAATAAAGGCATATCTTAGAGATAATGACATGTGTTACTTTGGACTAGGGGTCCAATGTTATATGAGCACAATGGTAGTGACAGACCAGATGAAGATTTGGCCGTGTCCATGTGGCCAAATTTAACAGTGGAAAATAACCTGGAGTGAAGTTTGAACAGCTCTATATAATGTATGTCTTGCAGTAATACACTTTGTGGAGCTCACAGACTACACAAAATCAAATTCATATGAGAGCTGAGGGCCAGATTTGGTTGCCCACAAAATGTTTGTTTGAACGACCCAAGAGGTCTACAGAACACTGAACTCTTCTGCAGGGGAAGTCAATGATTAGAGTCCCTCTATGAACCATGTGCACCCGTGTATGATAAAAGCTTCTTTTACAGACATTTATTTGCTTGTAAACATGCAGGCACAAGTGTCCCAGGCTGAACAGATATCGCTTTAATATTTTGTGATTCTGTTGCAAGGCCCGCCAAGTCACTGCAGTCTCTGAAGTTAACACATATCCTGTGTTTATAAATCATTACCATTACAGATGTCCTATAAAGGCAGGACAAGCAATGAGCCAAAAATAAATCCTGTCTGAACAGAGCTTTAGAAGCTGGGTTTGAAAGCAGAGAGCCACAATTACATTGAGTGCACAAGCTGTTTGTTGTTGTTGGCATCGCTGACTCTGATCAAGATGGAGCTCTTCTAAGGACATTCCATTCTTCCTTTTTCCTTAAACAAACCCCGGGTGGGCAGCATCTATTAAGCTAATGCAATCGCCACTTATCACTCAACACAGGAGTCATTTGGCAAACCATCAGGGTAATCTGGCAGATTAAAACCATTTAAAAAGTGACTGTATGGCTGTTTAGGGGGGGTTGCAAACTGCTGATGGCAATCAGCTGTCAACAATGATGTCTTGATGGCTCCCTTGACTGCTTTATAGAACAGAAGATGACTGTAGCAATTAACGGAGACTGGTGAAACTCCAGTTTTGTTTGAGTGCACACTTGTGCCATTGCTCAAGCTTGTCCCACTCTGTCCATCCATGATGCATTACCAGCATGTGAAATTATTCATTTATTCATACAAGTTGCAAATTAGGTGCGGTGCACACATTGGCACTGGTGTGGGCGAGCTAGACTCATAAATGGCTCTCAAAGTCAGGCAATCCTGATCCAAACGGCTGCTGTTTGAACAAAGCACCGCAATTAGTGACTGAAATAGAAAAGGTGTGGGTTGTTGTTTGGGAGTATGGGCTCTTGTAAGGCATTATAAAGCTCATTTTTCTAAAGTACAGAATTGCATCTGTCTGTGTGTCGTACTCTGTACTCCTGGATTCTGCGTTTGGACTCGTCCAGCTGGTGCTGCAGGTCCCAGACGATCTCTTTGTATTTGGTGTAGCGCTGCTCTATCATCTCCCTCTGCCGCTGTGACTCCTGTGAGCACAAAGTGGAGTCAGTGTCATTATAACCAGCCAGACAGAAGACACAGCTGTCCTAACCCTTTGGAGTTGGTGGCCTTTAGTCAGTTTTTGAATAATTTTTATTCATGCTTATATACCCCACTATATATAATTGACTCCAAAGGGCTACCTAGGTTAAAGGGAAAAAAAACATCTACATTATTTCTTTATATATATTAGTGTCTCTCCAAATGCTCTAAAAGGGATAGTTCAGATTTTCTGAAGTGATGATGCATGATGTTTTTATTCATAGTCTTTTAACCCAACAGTAGACGATGGTCAGCACTATAAAAAAAACACTCATTATTACACCTCCATTTTTGGTCAATTCAAAGGTATTCCACAATTTAAAGTTGAGTAGATTTTCATTTGTAATTTATGTGATTCTATCCACGATTTTGATAAAGCAGAAATCATAGGGCACTACTTTCAGTCTCACAAATAGCAGACAGCAGCACAACACTGATTAACTGGATAAATGTCGATAACAGCTGTCTATGTGTCTGAATGCTTGAATGTCATTTTTACTGCACCTGAGGTTTTTAATTTGAGGGAAAAAAAACATGAAGAACGGAACCCCTTTATTTCATTACAAAGCAAATTAATCAAGGCTTTTTGGGACCCACCTCCAAATCTTTGAAGTTCTCCATCAAACACTGTTTCTCTGGAAGTGACTCCAAGTGGTCCAGGGCTACTCTTGTGTTCTGGAAAGCAAAGAAAGACATGCTCACATAAAAAAAAAGTTTATATATATATATATATAGCCCTTTAACTCCAAACATTATGCACCAAATACAAAAGGACTGACTTCTTTATATCAATCAACAAATCTCCATTTATCCGAATTTGTGCTAAAATCATGTAAAATATCCCACATAATACATGTCAAAGTAAGTCTTTCAATAAGCAGAAAAAAAATGTCTAAGAGGGAAAGAAAGGGGAATAGTTTTGGCTTCACGTTCAAAACAAATAAATCAAGTTAAGACTCCCAGGATCATAAATCAGCATGTATGGGACAAGCAGAAAGGATATAATGCAACTTAAGAGCAAATGGAGAATTATTCTCAGGTAAATACTCAGGCTATGTCCCAATTCCCTTAACTGTCTCCCTGCTTCACTCGCTGTTATGCTTCGTTCCTCAGCACGTCCCATTTAAGACTGAAGATGAAATAGCAAATAGCAAGAAAGGAATAATCTACAAAACACACATTTAGTGAAATGAGACGTCAGTCCCAGTCAAGGGTCACCTGAAGCGGTGATTACTGATGACGGCTGCACAGCTGGATCAGCTGTCCGTGGGCTTTGACGGCTCTATGGCGGCTACTGATGCCTTTGTGTTTGCAGAGATAATGGGATGTACTACCAAAATAACACGAGTGCTCAGCTGATACTATGAGCACCCTTATGTTTTATTTATGTCCTCCCAAATGACAAAACATGATGTGAAATATCTGCATTTACTGTCCCTTCGAAATAAACTGTATAAGCGTTCACACACATATGAATAAAAAAAAAATGTTTTGACTGTGTATGGCTCAAATGATAATCATAGAAATGCATTTGATACTTATAATAATCTACAGTTTTGTAATTTAACAAATGCCTTTGACTTTAAATAGTGGTTTAATGCAAAAGATACCATGATTGTCAACAGAAAAAAAAGCAAATAAATTACCATATTTTTTCATGTTCTAAACACTTACAGTGTACAAGTAATATGTTATGGATATGCCACAACATTTTCACCACGAGTATAATTAAAGCTTAACATTAATTGACTAATGTAAAAAATGGTAAGTGGATAAAATAATAGACTTTAAGCCTCGCAAGCAGAATAATTAACATGGTTCCTGGGTTACTAAGTTAGTCACCATAATTTAGAAAATTGTAAAATAAAATGCAAATGTGTAATTCATCAAAAATTGTGTCTATTTATATATGTACATTTATTTATTTGTGCTCTTTCCTTTAAGTTATTGCTAAGTTGATTCTGTGTTTAACTGGCTGTCTGTCTTAAGTAGCTCTAAACTAGTACTGTAAAACCAGAGAAAAATCCCCCTATGCTGTTCACAAACTAATAAAGCCAATTCAGATACTGATTCCAGTGTGTGCTGGATAAACACATTGTAGTGTTGCAGTGCAAACATAACTTTTGTTAGTAAGAAAACACAGAACTTACAAACCATGCTGCTGCTGCATCCTATCTCTAAAGCTTCCCCAGAAGTAATGTGTTAAGATAATAGCTGATGAATTGCAGATTGACTGGAATTTATAGAAGATAGGGATTAACAATGGAATAGAGGATTATGCTGCAGATATATAATTGATATCAAAGCTCTGTTGGCTAGAATTGAAACTGGCATGCTGCAGTTATTTAGTATCCTTCTCACCACTTCCTACCAGGACTTAACACATTTAATTTTTAGGAGAGCTCTGGGCAGTATTAGTGCTTGCTTTTTTGTCGACTTAAAATGGCACTTATGGGAATGCACTGTACGTTTGCAGTCCAAACCTACATGGTAAAAGACACAATATTATACTGCCTGGTGAAGTCAAAAGCTAATTAAGAACTTTTGCACCACATTTGCTACACTCTTTGATTTAGTAACTACTCAAGCCGTACTCCATTCAATTCATCCCTCCACTGTGTGGAGCAGCCCTCCCATTCCCATTCCCATTCAGATGCAGCATTTAGAAATCAAAAGAACTGGTTGTTACAAGGCGTCACGCTGATTGCTGCACTGAATGGCAAACTGACATACAAGTGACGCTCACTGGTTGAGCCACACCACCCGGGCTGGTTGGAGGATGGGTCGATGCATGCTGTCACTTTGTTGTTGTTGTTGTTGTTGTTGTAAGCAGAAATAATTTTACTTGGTTGTAGTCCGAGGTGTTCCCTCTTTTTTCCGCACGAACTAATTGAAGAGTGAAGTGGCCAAGCGTGCCACATAATTGTGATAGATAGACAGCGTGTGCTAGACAGCTTTATTTATTTATTTTTTCAAGAGGTGTAAAAAGAGCTTGGGTCAATATAACCATTCAGTGGTGCTAAGTAATTTCGGGCTGACATCTTATAGCTGATTAAGGGTATTGGTTGTGAGCGTTAACAGCTTGGATGGAGGGTCAATACAGTATTGTCAGTACAGCTCAGTTCTTAACCCCATCAGCAAGACTTATGATGATTAACAGAGCTGTGAGCCTTGACTAAAGCAATCATTTCTAACCCTGTGTTTGCCTTTATGGGTTGCTAAACAAACACAGCCTAAGGTGAACCTGCCTGCACAGCTGCATCCAATCATAAAGTCAACACCACTTATAATTTAACAACTCCAGGGCACTTCATACCTCCAAGCTTCAAAACCTGAATATACACACTATTTCTGTACAGTGTTCATTACTTTGATTCAAGAATTAAAGCCTTACCATTTCCAAATCCAATACACGGTCCTGTAAAGAGACACAAACACAATAATGTTACTTTATTTGTATGTAATAATTCAGTTAGAACTAATGTAAATTTGTTAGGTGTCCCAAAGTGCTGGACTAAAATATTTAGTGAGGCAGGCTTTAACTATTGTGCTCTGAAACACTGGAACAGTCTCCCTGAGTGTCTAAGAACAGCTGTTGAAAGTGTTGAAATTTATTATCATGGTTGTTCAATTCATTCTTATTCAGCCGGTATTAGATTATGAATTGTTTAAAGACACTATTAACATTACTTTCTTCACTTTATTTTAGCAATGTTGTAAAATGTCAAAACATGTTGAAAAAAGTTTTTTTTAATTATTATTATGAATGGAATTAGTGTTTTTAATCTAGTATTTAGTCAAGCTTTTTTCTTTTGTTTTATAATTTTTTCATATATAGCCTTTACATGGATTTAACTGTAATTTTTTAGTATCTTTTTAAATCAATTAAATTTTTTTTTATTTGTTTCTATTATCCCGGTAAGCACAATAGGCATTCAGTAAGGGTCCATAGGCAAGACCCCTAATGCTCTACCAGCCCACTTCTAGCATGAGTGATCATAATAGGGATAGAGTCATAGTGGCTCAGTCGTCACCCAAGTCAACAAGGTCCACGTCAGTTGCTAGGGAACCAGGGCACATTGATGACAAATTGGCTACTGAAACACAATGGACGTGGGCGGAAAATATGGAGCTGTTGGAATGGTAATATACAAAATATAAATAATCCTCAATACAAGAACTGCTGACCTGACAAGTAAGATCATGAACCAGATGGAAACCTGGAGGCCCGACAAATACTGAAGTTGAGATGCCAAGTTCCTTCAGAAGATCTGCTAGAGGATGTAAATGCTGCAATGAGGATCATCCCCTCAGAAACCATCACAGAGACCAATCAGCTGATACACAGTAGAGCGACAGTAATCCTCATGATCTTAGGGTACAAGATGGACACAGTGCATCAGAAACAGTGCCCCCCATGGAAGAGACAGTTAGAAGCCAAGATAAAGGCAACACGGAGAGAAGTTAGTCAGCTAGCAGAGCTGCAGGAAGAAAACAGGGTGAAAAACTGGATGCCGAGGAAATACAGTAGAAAATACAGCAAGCTCTCCATACCATATGCACTTTAAACTGCCAAACAGAGACAATCATCTCTTACAGCCAAATACCTCCAGAAAGTGAGGAAGCTCCTGAATAGTCCTGAAAAACCAACTGAATGGTTGAAGTAACATCAGAGCCACAGACATGTACACATTGCCAGTCATCAGATACCTTGCTGGGATCTTAAGCTGGCCAAAGGAAGAGATAGAAGCTACTGATATCAAGACAAGAAAGCTCCGCACCATGCATGGAGGGCTTCACCCTAAGTCCAGCACCCTATGGTTGTACACTAAGTGGAAGTGAGGGAGGCAGAGAACGAGTGATATTCAGGGCCAAAGTCCAGGATGAAACATCCACAATTCAAGACTACATCAAGAAGATGGCCCCAACAGATGGAATACTAAGTGAATGCCTCAGGCAGCTGAAACCTGATGAGGGTGAACAGGAAGAGGATCAGACAACAGTGGCTGACACCGAGACCCACCAATTGCTGGAGAATGCTGGACTGACAGACAGCACAGAGGCAATAATCATATCCGCACAAGAACAGACCCCTAAGCAGCTATGGGCCAGAGGCTGAGGCTAACAGAGTAGATCAGACTGAAGATGCAGGCTGTGCAAAATCGTCCCTGAGACGATCCACCACAGAGTAGCATGATGTTAGATGCCCGCTGGATCAGCATACATGGAGAGGCACAACCAAATGGCTGGTATAGTGTACCGGATCATCTGCACACAGTATGGACTTGAAGTACCCAAATTTTGATGGGACATACCAACAAAGCCAGTTGAGAACAAAAGGGCTAAGGTGGTGTGATGATTATTTCAGTATTATTATTTAAATATAGCTTTTAAACCATTAATTGTAATTTATTTTATCCACATATACATTAATTCCTCTTTTTTTATTATTCCCATCGTGTGCAGTGGTGCTGAATTGTAATTTATTTATTTTTAGGTCTCTTTTATGATTTCTCTTGTTCTTTTTTAAAATCAAGGTGATATGTGAAGCACTTTGAACTGCACTAGCCTGTGTGAAAGTTGCCACTAGAAACAAAGTTTGATTGATTGTTAAAAAAACAAACAAAATAAGTGTGACAATGAGTCCAGGTAACTGTTATGGCAGATCAACAGAGAGGCGCCCGCTGTGTGTGTATGCATGCGTGTTACGGAAGAGAAAATTAGAGTGTTCCAACTAAAAGGTAACAAGGGAAGGAAATGCAGGAGCTAGGAAGAGTGTGTAGCACACAACAGGCTTCTTATTACACACACTGACACCGACACACAAAGACAAACCGCTTGCGCCGCTGCTCCAGCTCCTGACTGATGTTCCCTCTCTAACGATGCATAAGTGATGCTATGCCTCTTATCTGCCACTCAAACGCACACCTGCTCCCCCCTCCCCCATACGGCTGCCTCCCCCCTCTGCTTGTAAAGTGTTGATGGTTTGTAACAAAGGTGCTTTCTTTTCCTCAGCCCACCCTCTGACTTTTTCTTTTTTTTTTTTTACTCTTCTACATCCCTCACTCTATCTGTCTCCCCTGTCTACATCTCTCTCTCCTCATCCTTCATAATTAAAAGCTCGGCTGGGTCTGAGAGGGCTGATTAATTGCATGCGAGCTCTGGCAGGTGCCATCATGAAGCTACAGATGGGACCCCGGAACATCAAAACACATACACACACACATACACACCTACGCAGGTATAGACAAGCATTTGGTAAGGACGAATGCTTAGCAGACATTTTAGTGTGTACATGAGTTTGTGTTTTGCTGTTTAATGGTGGGTAAAAGGGTCGGTGAGGCACTGGGGGCCAGTCCAATCCAGACGAGGTGAGCTGGTGGCCTGCCAAGTGTAGATGCTGCTATATTGAAAGACAGAGACAAGGCCTCTGGTGGCTTTTAAACTCCAAGGCCTCGTGTCTGCAGTAATTAGCTACTTGTCCAAGCAAGGCTGCAAGCAGTCTGTCAGGCTCACGGCTGTGTACTAAGGTTTGTAGCACTGCATCACAGAACTGAGACGACTAGCCAAGCATTTACTGAAAAACACCCCAACAGATATGCAAAAAAGATTTTGAAGGCAATGTGGTGTATAAATAAAAATAATACCAGCTGTCTCAATTTGGCAGTGTAGTTGAAATTAGGGCAGCTGGATATTAAAAATCTGCTGTTTAGGGTGCACATTTACAGACACAGATGAACAGACAAACAGATAAGGATTAACACAGACATAAAATGCTAACCTGTAGGCTCCTCATTTCTTCCTCCTTCCTGTGACTTCGCTCCAACAGCTCTGAAAGACATGTTGCTGTCATTAAGTTGAGATAGATTCCCTGCCCCAGTGTAAGAATTTGCATTTCTTAGAAGTCTTTAATGAGTATTATTCTTTTTCTGCAGCAGGTTGTTAAAGTGCTTTTTAGGAAAATCCAAAAAAGCACTTTAGGAATGTCCAGAGGTTTGGAGTTGGGCTTGTCGAACCTTTCTTACCAAAAAAAGGGTTGATTTCTTGTTTGAAAGTCTAATTAATTTGTTTACTTTGGATGTTCACATCTATATTGTAAAGGTCTATTTGGTTATTTTTCTTGGTGTAGAATGCCCTTTAAAAGAATCTGATTGGCAGTTGTAATTCCCTAGTCATTCTGAAACGGAGCACTGCCAAGAATGAGACAAGTGACTGCGGGTAGTTTACATATCTGTAATAACAGGACACTTAAGTGTCTGTAATCTAAACTGCTCAAGTTTAGAACTGGCTAAGATAACTGTGTCAGTAACCTGCCTGTACAAACAGGTTCAGCAGTAAACAACACACTAACGTCCAGTGTTTGTGTGTTTTTAGCTGTGCTACATAGGTGCATTTGGTTAAAACAGATTGTTCAGTTTTTTTTTTTGCTCTCTGTTCATTTTGCTAGCATTCCAATACATTTCATGTGGAGCAAGCGCTGTGCCAGACTCCCTTTATAAAAAAGCCCTTTAAATGCTACTTTTTTTTTCAGCAACTGTTGAGCTGAGGTTAGGAGGTAATTTGGCCTTGTGTGGTTTGAATAATTTGGGATGCACTTAACACACCACTCATAATTTAGTTTTAATGAAAACTCAACTTGCTCCTGGAGTTCTCTTCCACTGTTTCAGAAGAAGGAAATCATGATAGTAACAGGTAAACCTTTCTGAAAGTGACATTTGATTTTTAAACAGTGGTGCACTTTGGATGTAGAGTAATTTTAATCGAAAACTGATAAATATTTGAAAAAATAACTGACAAATATTTAAAGAAAGAAGTGTTACATTCGTGCAGGGAATTTGGTGTGGTGGTAAAATGAGTGTTTAGCTGAGTTAGTACTTCATCCAATCAGACAATATTAATATGATTTGCATCAGGATCATGTGCAGAACATCCTAACCTGGGACATCCCACAATAATCAATCCCACCTATTGCAATCAATGACATATGAAAAAAAGATTTAGTCCCCCAGCCTCTAAGCAAACCCTAACCCTAAGCAAAACAAAGAAACAACAAAAACAGTGGTTTGGTCATGTAATGAATGTTGCTGATGCCATTATGTCAGATTGTGTGCTGCTCCTGCATCACGTTTAACCAAACAGGTTGAGCAAAGACAAATGCTGTTTGTGTTTGAATGCACCAAATTGTTTTTTAATTACCATTACTGGTTGTTTGCTTAATGAGGTGTTAAATCAAAAGAACTCTTATTTTATTTAGCAATGGGATCTTATTAAGCAAATGTCACAATATTTACCCAAGTTTTCTCTGCTTGGCATTTTGCCGAACAGAATAAGCTTTGTGCAACCTGTTTTAATTTAATGTAATGTAACACATTATGGAAATAATAAAAAGTAAGAAAATGCTCAAAAAATATATGTGTATTAATCATCATGAAATATAATCATGAAGTATTTCTCTTCCAAAAACTAACATTAATTGGCCAGAATAAATTTTGTCTTAAATGTATTGGTTTAGTAACACCATTTATGACAAGTTTACACATTGCTCAGCCAATAGGATGCAAAGATTCAAGACCACCCAAATTGGACAACACTGTTGCAGAGATTTGCAATCCCAAGGTAGCAATGCACTGAAGTATATCTTATCAACACACAGGACTTGGGATTGAAACCATAAACTCTTCAGAGAAATACTTCCTGTAGTAATTAATCAAGTGGGAAGTTGAGTTATTTCATCATAGACTTCTATGCAATCTGGCTACCTTGGTTTGGGCAGAAAAGTGGTAGAAGTAGCAGTTGCTGACCAAGATCTTACTGCTGACTCACATTGTAAAACTAGGGGAAGCCCCTATAATTCTTGAACAACTTATCTTCATGTGCAGTGGATACTTTCAGAGGGCAAAACTTAAAGACAGCAATGCACAAATCTGTGAGATACATACACAGACGCATAATCTGACAGTAATAAGTTCACTGTGAGACAATTAATGCATATCACACAAGGGCCCCTCGGAGTGCTAGCATTAAAAGTTAATCTCCTGAGATGACAGGTACATAAAAAGAAAATTATTCTCTCAACAATACAGTTACCTGTTGATGATATAATTTGGCAGAAAAACAACAATCAAACAACTGTTGGGTTCAGGTAAATGCAGATATAATTAGTATTTGCCAAACTGCCTTGTTTCAATGTGTTCTTGCAAATGCATCATGTCAGTACTGCTAAACAAAATGTTCACACTCATGCATAGTCTGGAGTTTTTTAAATCTTGTTTTTCTCTGCAGAAATACAAGGGAATCACTGAGCAACCACATTGCTGAGACGCCATACTCAAAGCACATCTGATAAAATCTTAATTTGCACGCCTTCAATTCAAATAACCACATCTTGTAGCTGTTGTGACAAACACTCTTAGGTCTAATTACTTAAGAGACCATATCAGTGCTTCTGCCTGCAGTGGAGACAAGTCTAGTTCTGTCAAATGGCTGATTGGGTCTAAAGACAGAGCGAAGTGGGATTCCAAAGGGGCTCCAGGGATGAAGCTGCATCATCAGATGGTGCAATGCTGCCACTATAGCAAAAAAACTAAACACAACAAATGAAATGGACAGTTGTCTATATCTTCTATCTTCCTATCCATGTCTAACTATTTTTCTCTCAATGCTCTCACTGCATCTTTTAACACTCTTTCTCTCTGTTAATGGAATCCAAATTAGGCCCCATTTCCCTGCATTGTTCAGATGAAGCACTAAAAACAAGTTGTTCTTCCGCTGGCAGTTACTGCTCATTAGGAGGAATTCAGTCAGAAATGGGACCCGGGACGGGAAAAACAAGTCCATTTTCCACAGAAGTTCTCAAAGTTCACACACATTAAGATGCTTTCCCAAACATTTGTAATCATAAACCGACAGGCCAGTGCACGTGGTCTAATAAACAACGCATCAGATACAGAGGGAAAGGCACAGACAGGCATCCTAACAAGCATCCGTTACAGCACGACATACAGAAACTGCTCATGACTAAAACCCTGCAGTGATATGCAGGCATTTCATTTTTTATTGTTTTAAATGATGGTGTGATTAAATAAGAAAAGGCAACAGAAAGTGATCATCTGAAATTATTTAAATATTGGTGCTTGCCCAGAAATTATGGGAAAAACTACATTTTCATGTGTGCTACTGTAGGTATTCAAGTTGTTTCACCACCATGAATTCATCAGACCACTGCTTTTTTTCCAATCAGGCATTAGCTGCCTCATAAAGGACACACGGCTTGATTAGTCTCACATGATGCTGTACTGCTGGCTTTGCTTTGATGACGGTAGTACTACTGTTGATACAAAAGAAACACCAAACCAGATTTGTACCCACTCTGTTCTCTTCTGAAGCGTGAATGAAAATGTGTACCTCTCTTTTCAGTGCTGAGTGAATGCAGCAGCTTCTCCTGTTGGTCCAGGCGCTGCAGGAGAACCTCCTGCTCTGAGTCCCGGCTCTGCCTCAGGGCCTTCAACTGATCCCTGGTCTGTTGTTGCTGCTTCCTCAAGCGCTGTTCTCTTGTGCTGCACTCCCGCACCTCCTCACACAGCCAGCGTATCTTGATCTGGTTGGTTAAAGGAATACAAAATGAATGGGCTTCAGTATGGCGGGTTTTTATAGATCAAGGCATTAAACAATATAGGTTTTAAGTCTAAGGCTTCAGTTAGGAAAAGTTATTTTTCTTATGTAACGATAGACATAAAGTGTTGTACTCCCTTTGGTATTTCTGACGTAGAAGTCTGCAAAGAAAATTAAAGTAAGTAACCAAAACTCCCTGATATATATGGAGCTCCAATACCCCTTTTCTACTAAGGCAGTTCAGGTGATTCGGAGCCCCTGCAGTCACTGACATCTTTGTTTGGCACATTTCCTGTAACCATGTATCAAGAAAAAAATTTGAAAATATCAAGTTAGCCAGCGGTCTTCTAGTTAGCTTCCTAATTCCATCAAGCTTTCCTGCTACACTGTTTACAGAAATGAGCCTCAGAGCAGACTGGTTACAGCAACTGCCCTCCCTCTCAGTCCCCACTGCTGGCAGACTACTTTGCCGGATTGCTAGCTTGCTATCTTGTCAGCCGTCCATGCATCTCTGCCACTCTCCTGCCAGTGCAGTGGATCTTGTGCCATCTGCAAAGGACTGGTGAGCACATTTTGTGATAATAAGTAGTTCACCATTATCCAACGCGCCATGGGGATACTCGACAGGCTCTGTGGCTGTCCTGAAACTCGTTTTTACTAGCCAGAGGGTCCAAAGTGAGACGAAACATTGAAATGGCATTTCAAACCACCTCAAAATGTGATCAGATATAAATAAAAAAAAAAACAATGTTCTATATCAATCCGGATACAATTGATATATGCCAACGAAAAAAAGGAAATGAGGCAATACTCATTGCAGCCATATGAGGATGAAGTGAACCAGTACCCCATGCTCTAAACAGGACAGAAAAGGTTAATTTCAATTTCTCTATGCACTCACATTCAAAGGAGATTGGAAGGATTTCTATCCCTAAGTTATACATATAAAAGGGAAGCAATGAAAAAGGCAGTCCAAATGAGCTCTGAGAAAAAACAATAGCCCAATCAAAGTAGTGTGGTGCATACTGACAGTGCACCAGGGAATGTAAATAAATGGACAGCATTTCATACAAAGGGTTGTTATGACCATACTAAATGGTAAAGGGGTATTCTAACTGTGCTCTATATGCCTGTATATCATACCTACATTTTATAAACATAAAAACTACTAACTGGGGAGCTAATTATCTCTCTTGTTCTCCAGTGTTTTATACTTGTAAATGCATAGTGCTCTGAAAGCTATTCTGACAGGAGATATACATTATGGTGATAAACACTATGAATTGTGCAAACACATTTTAAGAAAGTATCATGCATCTCCGCCACAGCCATAATTACATGTTTCTTTTGTAAAGTACATCATTGCAATACTAAATGGAACTGACTGGCTTGGAAAGAAGCCAAGTGGCAACATTACTGCAAAAGACAGAAAGACAACGACTGTAGAAAAAAACTGAAGTGAAACAACATTACAGACTTTCATCAATAATAAGAGCATGTTAACCACAGTGCTGGCTTAGAGAAATGAAAGCCAGTAAAACAATGAACTATAGCTGAACTCCAAAGGGTGGCTCAATTTACAATTGTCCTTGCCTTTATCATTATCATGGAAAGACATTCTGTCACAGATCCCAGAATTTCACAGTTTCTTTATGATCATTACTGACACACACATCAGTGCTCGGCTGTGTAAACTGGTTTCTTCAACAACAAATCATCTTTTTCTAAGAAGTCATGCCATGGTAAATGTAAGTTTTAACAAGCAGAAATGCAACCATATAAGGGTGGTACAATGTATCCAAGGGCAAGATCAGACTGAATACATATATTCTATGTCATTTCTCTTTTATTCTTCTTCTTCTATATAGTGGAGACCTGGAACTGAGTCTCCATATGTAATGTAATTGAGGCAGCACAGCTGTAGAAAAAAATCCTACCTTTGTCTCAGCTAGCCAGCGGTGGGGGTCTTTCACTAATCCAGGCTTCTGGGAGATTGCCTGT
>JAOWBC010000383.1:1309142-1325951 GCA_028566105.1 Hypoplectrus providencianus | reverse complement strand
AAATGATTTTGTAATTAATTCATGTCACGTCGAGTATGCCAGGTGGGAGTCTGTCTGTCTGTCTGTCTGTCTGTCTGACTCTGTGAGGGGCGAGGCTGCTGACTGAGAGTTTGGAGGTGACTCACTAGGTTCAAATGGAATGGAAATCATTGAGAGGTGACTTTCAAGCTAATAATAATTGTCAGCTGTTAATTATTCAACTAAGCACAACCGCTGTAACACACCTTACCGAGGTACTAAGGCTGCTATATTTAGCTTTATCATTGCTAAGTTAATTTAAAATGCATTATTCAAGATTTTTAATCCTTCTTTGATACAAAATCACCTATGCTTAAGACAACAAAGTCTGAATAAAAATCAATAGAGAAAGGCTTTGTTTCGGTTGAGCAGCAATATTAATAAAAATCTCAAACAATACACATTTCTCATTAGTTATACTAGTGTGTTTCTTAGGTATTTAGCTGTTTTAAACCATGTTTACCTTTCATTCACTCCTTTCAAACTGAGACCTGTTTCCTTGTCTTCAACAAGGACTGTACAACATGGCATTTGTGAAAGTTTCTGATAAAGTGTGGATGAGATAGATGGGCCCAAATTTTAAAATTGACATTGTGATTTATCCACATGAATTATTTGTGTTTGGCCTGGAGAGACCTCAGCAGAGTTAAAATTGTTGCAATGTTGTTTGTCCATCGTGTTCAAAACACTTTCCAAACTTCGATGTATCCCTGAAGCAAGTTGTAGCAACTTACTTCCATCATCCTTTGATAGATTCTGACGTCACTGGGTTGCAGAGTTTGTCTAAAATAAGTTTGGTTATATTCATGCTGCCTGGGGCGTCACTACAAATCTGTCTATTACTGGAGTTTAGAAATACATTTCAGGACAGACATTATTGATTACTCCACTTTTTCCAACACACTGTCAAAGTAAAAGCAGGTATGCATGAGCCAGAGTCCATTGCTTAGAAAAATGCCACAAAAGACAGTTAGTTGTTGTGGACAGTGCTGCCAGCTGGCTAGCTGCTAACCAAGCCAGGAGCAGCAGCAGCATTGTTCGTTATGTGTGTGAGAGAGCTGCTGGGAGCTGATGAGTAGAGCTGATGCATTTTAGTTGCAGTTTCCCTCCAGCCTGAACTGATACCTTGTTAATAAACTGCAGTGAGATTTACACTGGGCTCAGCTTAGACACAGTGCAGGTTTAACTCCAGCTAATGTACAACAAGTTCTGCCACAGTTCAGGCTGCTCAGAGGCTTCATCATCAAACACTGCATACTTATCTGCACTGCTTATCTGAAACAAATTTCCTTAGCAATTTCTTGGGCAATATATTATTTGTAATGGTAGTTAGCTTGGATAGACTAAACTGATTATACAAGACTGGACATCCAAAGGCTGATTTAAACAGACAGTCAGGTAATTTAATACGGCACTTCCACAAATTGAGGGGAAAGATTAAAAGAAAATACGACACAACTGGTTGAAAACAAGGCGAATGTAAGGATGAAATAAAATGACTTTAATACTCACTAGATTTATCATCTCTGTTAATATTTTCCTAATGAGTTTATGTACTGAATCGCTAGTCTCCAATACAGCATGATAAAGCATGGGCATGGCTAACTTGTGATTGACAGGCCACTGTCCCAGTGTGCTGAGTGTTTTCATCTCAATCTTTGACCTTTTCTCAGTTCATGAAACTTATTGGAACATCTTGGTCACCCTAAACTATCATTGGTCTGTGGGACACTGACTACCCTGATGCCAAAAAAGCTGGGATTCTGTATAAAATGTTTAGTATATATTTAGTCAAAACAAAAGTACAGTTAGAGCATAAAATATATGTTTTTGATTGAATTTCTGTCACAATGGATTAGACAATTATTGCATTATTTTAATTATGTGTTAAACAACTTGTTGTAAAAGTTGTAAAAAGATAGCATTTTGATGACAGCCAAAATGCCAAGCTTGAGGCTGCAAAATCATAAAGCATAAACCAGCGGTTGATGTCATGGTAAGTAAGTCAACTTCTTTAATACAGTCCACGGTTACAAGCAAAAGCTGAGATAATGCTGTCCACATCTGAGGGTTATTTTTACAACATTGGAAAGCAGCCATGTAAGCCACAGAAGACATTGTTTATCTGAAAGTACTGTACTCCTTGAGATGGTTAAACTGATTGTTCTAATTAAAGCATATGATCATGAGAATTCTTCACCAAAATGTATTTTGCTCCTTGCATGAGCAATATCTTGAAATAGTGCAAATCAGCCAACTAGACTCAATGGACTTTTTTTCAATGTGGAAATGCAGCCAACATTCTAAGGATCAGCAGTTACTTAGCCACAGCTGCTAGTGCAGACTGTGGTGTCAAAAGTCATGTAATGAATGCATCTGCTTTAACCGACCTGCGAAGCCTTGTCAGTATGGAATTGAGCCTGAGCCCTCTCCTCCTCCAGCTCCTTCTGCAGTCTCCTGCACTTTGCCCTCCACTGGCGCACAGCCTCTTGGGCCCTGGTCTTCAATTCATCTCTGCTCCTCGTGCTCTCCTGGAGTATTGCCTCTGTCTCCCTCCTCTCTGCCTGCCCCCGGCTCTGAAAAGATGAATGAATGTATGGATAAAGTGTGTATTCATTCTTTATAATGTGAAGCAGTGTTTTTAAACCATGGGGTGGATTTAAAAATATCTCACTTGGAAGAATCTCATTATTGCAGCATTTACAGCTTCTTTATAACGTAATTTTTTGAACTTGTGACCCAGAATGAGGCATTATACCCAGCATGCTTCCAATTTAAATAACCACTAGAACACTACTTGAGTCCTTGATTTAAATAACCTATCTGCTGATGAATCACTCTGCAACGCAATAACAAATACGAAAATACCTGCAACTCCCTCAACTGCTCCAGCATCCTTAGCTGCTGTTGCTCCCGCCGCGCCAGGTCTGACGACAATTCCTGATATATAGAAAAGAGAAAGGTCAAGGACGTGTGTGCTTGTATTACCACACCTGCTAAAGTCAGGAAGAAGACAGAGAGGCAGACATAGAAGTGTGCAGGATTGGGTTTAGGGCACAGGAGGAAAAAAAGTAAATGTTTAAAAAAAAGGCTGCAAATAAGAAAAAAAAAGCTATGAAAGATATAAGAAAAGATCAACAGTAAAGGCCATGTACAGCAAACAAAAAAGAGGACAAAAGGCAAAGACAAAAAGGTCGAAAAAGGTTGAGACTGTTTACATGCTGCCCACAATTGGATTATCTGCAAGACCGGTGTGAAGAGTAGTCTGAAAGGATGGTAGCACTGGATTAACTTCATATCCACGAGAAAATCACAATCACTTTGAAGTTTTCAAGTCTTAAGTAAGGGCAGGTAAGGTGAGCCTGGCACCGTTTAGGTATTTATGCTGAATAAATCTGCCAAGTTAGGAGTAATTAGTCATAGACTGATTAGTCATAGGCCTATTAGACTGTATATAAATTCAGTCACTGAGAAATTGAATCTTCCACCCTATTCTCCTCATTATACTTCCTTTTTGCTCATTTACGGTTAAAATGAAACATTTCCAACGTCTATTTTGATCTAGACATAAAAACCATAAGAGACGCCCCAGGTGATACATGCAAACACCCACTTCATCTTTTAACACCTACTCCGCAATAGGGGAAGCGTGGGAGTTTAAACACATTTTCAGTGAAAGAAACATCAGAGATTAGAGGAATGTGCCAATGCTTTAAGTGCAGCTATTTCTACTAACATTTTATTGATACCCACCATAGCCCTGAATACCCCTGCTTAGCAAGGGAATTTAGGTTTTTACTTTTTTTTTTTTACTACATTTTTTATGTCTTGTTACAGTGATGGAAGTGACACATCGCAACAGTTTGGGAAGGATAAATGACTGCTGGTTGACTTCTGATCTCCTATTCCAACTGTCACTTCATCTGACGATTTTAAGAGGATCAAGTGGCAGGGAGTTGGCGGAGGATGCGACCACGGATGAGAGGCAGCCGACAAACTGAAATACACCCTGCTCAGGGTGGAGACGCCGGCACGAGCAAAGTCAAAAGCATGCTTCTGTTGTGTTAATTTGCACTCCAGCGGAGAAATCCTCAGTGTATTTATTCTTTAGGGTAAACTGCTCAGACAGTCACATTGATGACTACAGAATGACATTGTGATGCTTTCTCTGAACCACAGGTGAAACAAACTCCTTCTCCTCATAGACTGTACATGGGAGATGAGGTGAACCATCTCTTAAGCACCATCTACATCATTTTTTCCATCACCATCTTGGTTTATTGCAGAGAGGACTGGGAGCCAGAATGAAATGGTATCATCACCTTGCTTGCTTTAATAGCTAGGAGCAATAGTCATTCACAATGAACAGCTAACTTCCTATAGGGTACACTAGTGTAACCCAGTGGTTCCCACATAGTGTGCTGAGAGAAGTCCAGGTGTGCCAATTAATGCAGTATTCCATGATAGAAAATGGTATTAAATCATTTTTAAATTACGATATTAGTCAGTTGTGTGCACTCATTTCCCAAATTCTATGTCACCCTCCAATTATTATTATAAAGGAAAATAGTAAATCACAGAGCAATAAGAGTACCGTAATAATACAGTAGTCTAACACAGGGTCCATTTGCATGAATACGAATACAGGTATGCCTTGAGATTTTGGCTTGCAGTACTGTATGCCTCAGGTACAAAAGTTTGAAAAACGCTGGTTTAACCAGCCACTCAACAAGGTATTATTAAGCTATAAGAATGTTACAATGAAGCTTGATCAATTGAAGACACACAGAGCACTACGGTAGCAATCTGTCAATCACAAGTTACCATAAAGCATAGTCTTTTACTTTAAATGGGACCTTTTTTTAACAACATGCTGTATTGAAGAAGAAACTGATGATTGAAACAATAAGAAGCAGGGTCATATTATCAAGACTGCTATTGAACATTTTATAACCAGCACAGTCACCCCCTGCTGGACTTTACAAAGAATGCAGGTTTAACAAACTTCTGGATTAGCATAACATTTCAGACACAGAAGCCATGTCTTCTTTTTTTCATACAGTCTGTGGTAGTTTTAAATAAATACCCATTGTCACTGGAAATTCTCTGATACACACCTCCACCTGTAGGCTGAGTTGGACCCTCTCCTTCTCTTTGCGGTCCAGAGTCCTTTTCAGTTCCTCAACCTCACTGAGGACTGAGGCGGTTCGTAGTTGTGCTCGCAGCTCAGCCACTTCTTTTTCCAGGTCTGAACGATCTGTACACATGCATGCAAACATTCGAGTGCAAAATTTAAAAAGGGGATGAATTGATTTCACAATTAAATTGAACATCTGTGTAGAACACATGGGACTTGGAACTTGAGGTGGTGTGTAGATTAGGGAGCACAAGATAGACAATGTACCTTTTTTTTATAAAAGTGCAAAAAAGGATAGCAACATCATGGTATTTAAACCATTTCCAGGGCTGTATCAAATAATAGCCAACCAATATTAAAAAAATGTCTTTGCAGTTGACCTTCACTATTATATTTTAATAGACGTTTTTGTAAAGGTCACAGTAACCTTGACCTTTGACCTTCAAAATCTAATCAGTGCATCCTTGAGTTACAATGAAATTTTGGGTCAAATATGAAGAAATTCCATCCAGGTGTTTGTGAGATATTATATTCACAGAAACAGATAGTGGAAAAGGATGATTAACCAAAAATCTTGAAAGTGGACACGTCTATCTGGCTTAACCCTGCTTATCACCACTGCTTGTGCTAGGTTGAGGGCTGAAAGAGCAGAATTTCTGATAATAATCTTGGAGTTAGAGTGTAAAATTGGTGCCAAATATGAAGTTCTGATAATAATGAAATTCCCCTTGGTGATTAATAAAGCAATTTTGATTTTAGTTTTTATTTTTTTAATTTGAGTGCATCCAGGCTTCGAGCTTCAGAAAAAGTTTCAGCCATATAATTTTGAACCTCTGGATCAAATGATGAGTCTATTGTGTACCAAAATTGGTGACTTGGAGATGTATCAGAAGACAAGTCTGCTCTGCGCCGGAGGCTTCAGGTTTTTTTTACTGCTTCTTTTGAAGTTGTAGCATACCAAATCTAGCTTGCTCTGCGTATGTCTGAATCACAGATTTTAGGGAAGTGCACGAACATCACCAGCAGAGGAATGTGAAAACACCTCTCTAATGACAAACTTTTCAAAGATACTAGTCAATGTAGTCAAGGTCAGACACTTAAAGGGACAAGAAAAACTCATTTCTGAGCGGAGCTGACTTTAAACACATCTAATCTAAATCAGCAGAAAAAAAATCATATTTGGTATTGGATTAATATATAAACTCCAGACAATTTCACAAGACTCTGTGATTTTCCAACCTTCGATGCCTTTTGAAGCCCCTTGATGCCCTAAAATCAATACCATTATAAAACAGCAGTGGGGGACTGATGAGATTGTAAGATTTTTGATTCTTTTGTTGAAGTTACTCACAATTTTCTTTCCTTTTCAACCTAATGCCAGCTACCTCTATTGTTACAGAGTCGGTGAAGCAACCTGCCAGTTTAACCTGCATCCAAATCCTCTCTCTCTTCTTGTTTATGCTCTATTCCCTCACCTCCGCTCCAGACTTAAATTCAGTACCTGGCCCTCGCTGCCCTCCTCTTCCCTCCTCCCTGTCAGTGTGTTTGGCATGTGGTTGAGCAATGGACTGAGAAGTCTCCAGCCGGGCCCTCTGAAGCTCACTCTTCTCCTTCCTTGTCCTCAGCAGCTTACTGTGCATGTCCTCCACCTGGGGATCATCAGCCACATAAGCAGACACAGAGGAAGACATCTGACTGACAGGGAGCAAAACGACACGGAAGTTCTCTGAGCGAACGCTGTTGCACCGCTTATTGTTATGTCTCCTGAGGTTTACAGTACATCTGCATATACAACCAGGTACAGTACACAGAGACATAAACAAACCTGTTGAACAAGAGACTCTCTGCTATCCTCAGACTGTTCAAGCAGTCTTCTAGCTCTCTCCAGCTCCTGCTCCATCTAAGAAAGCATAACAATAACAATGTCAGGACAATACATAATGAAGAAGTTTTTGGGGAATTGATGTGGAAGTAGCAGCAGCCTGGTGTGATGTGTTCAGAATGAGCATCGCCTATAGTGCAGTGTATCATTAGGTATGCAGAATCTGCAATCTAAGCATTAAGAATGTATATAATTTCAGTTAAGGGACTATTATAAAAGCATTGGGATGGGGCTCTGTTTCGTTATCAGCTGAAAAGTTTTGAAATACTAACAGCCTAAGCAAGGAATGAATGCTAACTATAACTGCTGCCACTTTAGTAAAATGGTGCAGGAAAACAAGCAGGAGATTTTGTAATGCAGACTTTTATAGCACTAAGTTGACAATATTCTAACAAAGGTTTTATATTTTTACCCTTCTCCATCACTTAAGACATTTTAGGCAATACATTTTTCCATCATTTTGGCTGTGTTAATGCAAAAGGCATACATTTGGGCCAGGTTGTGAACTCCAATCTATGATAACCTGTGAATCCAAAATACAGACATGCAGGCTCTTTATAACATTTTTTGATTCCACTGCCATTAGAGACAATCCAGTAAATTGTTTTCACAATTGTAGCTTCACCTTTTTCCATCAGATTTAGCTATATTGTCATGGGTGCCCGATCCGGCAAACACAATCTACTTTCCTTACTTTCCCTACTTTCCAGTTATTGCTGTTGCACAACACAATTGCAAAGAAGTAAGGGTGTTGCATGAAATGTAAAGAACAGTAGAGTGGGTAAAATCCATAATTTAGAGTTTGTAAATACAGTTATCACTGAATATATGCCTCAAAGTGTTAGCAAATTATCACATTCTGATATATTTAGGTTTAAGTCCAGGTCCCAATTTTGAACAAAAACAGTAGCATTATGTAAACTAATTGAAATTCCAAGGGTTAAAGTTCTGAAAATAAATAATTATTTGGCATAATCAGGACTTAAATTATATTTTATGACACTTGTTTTCTAAGGATGTCAGGAAACTTTTGTGAGGCACCAGGGTGGATGCAAAACATTCCTTTGAGACTGAAAATAATCACCTTGGATTTCTCCCTCTCTGCTTTCAGCACTCTGGATGTAACAGTTTCCTCTCTCTCACGGGCTTGAACTTGGCATCTCCCTGAGGTCTACAAAACACAATAAAAAGACCACAGCATGAATCATTACAAGAGCACACATATAAGAGTAGTGAAAGGATGCAACATGAGAGGTGCTCTTGCATCATTGCATCTTCCATATCATTTTCTTGGAACAAGATACTGGCATCATGGTGGATTTGTACAAGAGCTTAGATCCCACTCAATCCCACTCATTCTGAGCAGGCTGTGATGATGAATTACCGGCTGCTAGCAATAACATCTACCCAAGTGACTCATCATCTATTTGATTCACATCACAGCGGGCCCATCGGTGGGGAATAAATGTGCCCTCTGCTCTCCCTCCTCTCCTGCTCTTTAGTAGTAAAAGAGATTATTTTCCTCTTCATGTCCTCATGCTTGTTTATTTACCCTTAATTTTTGGACAAATGCATTATTTCCAACCGCCCTGGGCCCCGCTGGTGTCCCATTAGGGCACTACCGAGGAGAAGGATGCAAATGAATTTGTAGCTACTATCATTAAACAGTGTGTTGAAAAAGTCTGGCTCATAAAGGTTATCAGTCTGGATAAAGCTACACAGTGCCCCTCTGTGGTCTACTAATAAACTGCATAAGACTCAACAACTGTCAAGACTGATTTTCTTAAAATGCTGTCAAAAAAAATTATAAGGTTTAGTTATTTAAAAAAAAATGAAGTGGCATTATGCTGATGTATATTGTGGATGATTTGTGTGGCTAAATGAAAAAAGCAATATAAGAGAAATAACACACCATAATGTGTGCTTTACTTTGACAGTGGGCATTCACTGAGTGCATCTAGCTACATCACTAAAGTGCACCTAATGACAGAGCTGTCTTAGCTATTAATGCTTTCTGACAAAAAAAAGGATTGGCATGAAAAATGGGAAAGTAGCAATTGCTTGCTTAGCAACCATTTGCGCTGCATCAGAGTAATTGCCAAGGTGTGCTTTATAGTCTCCTACAGCAGTGCAGGAGGGCTAGGTAACGCAGCGGAGAGGCTGATTTCACAGACATAGGAGGACTGCAGTACATTAGAAAAAAAACACTTCAATCAGACATAAGTCCTGCCAAGTGCAGGAAGAAAGGGAAATTTAGAGATATTTTCCACATGCTGTGATTAAATTAAAAAAAAAAAACTATGTAAAAGATTACATAAATGCTAGAATACTGTATAAAACGTCAATTTCACATGTATTCAAAAGAAAACTGAACAAAGATAATATTTTTATGTTATATATATATATTTTAACTTATCACTTCCATGGATTTTGGCAAAAAATATCTGCTAATTCTGAATATAACGCCAGCAACACAAGTAAAATGTTGGGACCAACAAGTAGCCTAAGACTGAAAAAGCAGTGGAACGCCCAAAAAACACATTTAGAAATCTCTGCATATAAGGGACAAAGCCGAAAATCCACAATAAAAGCTTTTAACCTTCAATCCCTCAGGGAGCACTGCATTAAAAAAAACACGATTGTATAAAGGATGTTACTACATAGGCTCTGGGTCACTTCAGAAAGCCTTTCTTGGTAAACAGTTCCTCACTGCATTTACAATGGCAGGTTTTGATTACAACTAAATGAGAAAGCCACATCTATAACATCCAAAAACCCCACCACTTTCTCTGGCACAAACTGGAAAAGTGTGCTATTGTCTGACGCTGCTGAGAACAGCTCATGATTCTTTTAAATTGAACATTCATAAATTGTATAAATGTCAGTGGTGTGAGCTGTTACTCATGAATAACCAACAGGCATTTAATGGTACGGCTGTTCCGTTGTGGGTAGAAAGTCCTGCTGGCCTGCTTTCTCTTAAGTCATAAAAATACAGATTTCATTCAATAGCCCTTAGTATTCGTAGAATTATGAGCGTAAAAATATGAATCAAAGTATTCATGAATGCAATGATTGTTACACTAGCTGATTTCACACATATAAAACCACTTTTAAGCCTGTTGAAATAATATACAATCATGCTTTGAACCAATACAAAAAGTAGGTGCCTGGAGCTGTGATTAAGGTGACTGAATTAGTAAAGAAGGGAAATGTTCATTTAGCAAATCATCATTTTCTGTCAAGCATTGCATTGCTGGAACACATTAATTTGCAAGATATAAATGGCTGCTGATTCAGGATCAGTTGTCCAGAATACCTGACTGGCTGTTTCCAGCAACACAATGTATTAGATTATCTTTATCAGTCTTGTTTAGAGACATCTTTTCTTTTTTGGTAATCACTGTATTTGCATATTGTCTGTTACTGCCTTGAATAAATCTCACTTTGCTCACTACCAGTGGACTCCTATCTGATGCAACTGGACCTGGCCTTTGTATAAGTATACCAGCGGTCTATATTACGTAGGAAAAGATGAATCATGATGAAAAACACTCTTGACTGTGGTGAATTTTTATTACTGGGATTATTGTAACAAAAGAAAGTTGCCTAGATGGCTAACAGTCCTATATTAATTTCCTGACTTACTTATGCAATAAGTGTTTATATGGCACTGGGCTGTGTGTTCCCCTCTTCCTATTCTATGTCTGCCTGTTAAGTTATTTGGCCATTTCCCAAAAGTTTTTAAAGCATGTTTGGATTTTTATAGGTCTAATATTGTGGATCATAATTATTCTGGCTCGGATAATGGTAATATTAAATTTTCATATTATCCCATGTATTTTATATTAGCTCTGATTGTATGTTTTGATCATGATTATTTAATGCTTCCTAATTCACAGTTAGGGATCGCAGAGTAGTGATTTTGCTTTTAGCTAGCATACTGTATCCAGTGTGAGGCGCCTGGACATAAACAAACGAATATGACGATGGGATTGCTTCATTTGAAAAATTTTGGGATGAGATGAGTAATTGTGTTGAAGAAGCACCAGTTTGTAATGAGATTCAGGCATTTTTCATGGAACACGTTTAGACTGAAGCATATTGCTTTTCCCTGACAGCATAATGGAAAAATTAAGCATTTTCCAAACTGTAAAGACTTTGTATGAACCAACCACATGCAACATGTGATCACCACAGACTGTATTAAAAATGTGAACATAGCCATTATTCATTTGTGGATTGCTGATTAACAGCCCAAGGTTTCACATTTTGGCCATTAGCATCTTTTTTGGAGCACAAGAGGGTGGATCAGACAAAGAATACACTGACACTATACATGCCACCTTATACCAACAGCCTAACAGCCTCGTCACAATAAGTGAAAGACTGGCTACACTTAATTACAAGATAATATAATATGAGCTAGAAGCTGTCGCATGAGCAACTTCTTCAAGTAACATGGCAGCTTCTGATGCAAGGCACTATACCCTGGTGACGGACTGACAGGCAGGTTGAGATAACAATTTTCTCATAACAGACAGAGTATATTAAAGAAAAAAAGGTACCATAGGGCTCTAGTAACTGGAATCAGGCCACAGATGGTATGAAATACCTGGATGACAATTAATTCACACATCATCCAAAACATAATCCAGGTATTAGGTATATGTAGGTATTTCTTCTGTGCAGAGCAAAAAAAAAGTTCCAGTGGAGACTAAACACTTCTCTCCATAGTAATATAAGTTGCTCTGTTTAAAAAATTTTAGGCTGCCAAAACAAGCACAGAGACTAAAATTAGACTACAGTGTTCTTTCTGCAGACTCATCGGTGGGTTACTGGGTGAGAGCTTTGAATATAGCAACATCAGTGAAATAAGTCAACAGTGGGCTTCCCTGTTTCATACAGTACCTAGGTAACTGTAGAAAAACAATGGCTGTTTTGTTTTTTATTTGGTTCTTGTGCCATCCCTACCACTGACTGAGAACATGAAATCATAAAAAATGTTCATAAAAGTAATAAATCAAGTGAGAACTACTGTTTTCTTATTGTCTTCTGTACAATCTGACTTCTTTTTGCAACCAGGGAAGTTGCCCCCTTATATCAAGAAAGCTGCAGAAGGATTTGAAGCAATTGGACATTTGCTTCACTTCAGACCTCAGAGGCTATGTCTGTTTCTTTTAAACAGTCTATGGTGTTGACTAATAAATGTGAAAGAACATGATGAGTGTCAACAGGGAGGTGTTGGATGGAAGGATAACAGCAGATGAGTGGTGAGGGGGAGTGTCACCTCCTGCAGCTCGTCAGACACAGCCACCTGCTGATCGGGCCTTCTCCCTCTCTCGGCTCTGCTCTGCTCGGTGTGCATCTCTCTCTCCAGCTCCTGCAGACGCTGCTCCACACGAGATGACACCTGCAGACAGTGAGACGGAGGACGCCTGAGGTCACACAAATATCACCGGCGCAGGGGATGGCAGCAGGATATGATAAATGAGACAACAGGAAATTAAAATGGTGCGTGACAAAAAGAACTGACTGGGAGCATGATGTTCAGGATGCAAGAGTTCCCTGTCTAATCAGGAAGCATCACATGCAACTGTAAAAGACAGTTAATACCTTTATCTTGTCTCGACTGTGGACGTGACAAGATAAAAAAATATTAAACATGTTGGCTGTTATTTGGAGCAGCATATTTGTCACATTAGTGATGGTGCAGTGAGGGGCCATGTGTCAGGAATTTATGCTGAAATATTCTCTAAAGTTAGACTTCACTGAAGTTGCATTTGATAGAGAAAACAGATTTTGTCCGTAGCTTTTCTGTTTAAAAAAATATTTGCATATTGCAAGCTTTATACAACAATGACTGTGATGATTGTGATTTTCTTAAATTCTACATGCATCTACTATTCCTCTGAAGTCCACACGGCTAGAAAGCATATTTGAAGCAGTGGTGGTGAAATGCACGGCCACAACTTACCGAGGCCTGTCGAGGGGAAGTTGTCAGGTGCTCTGTGAGGTTCTCCATCGCTCGCCTCGTGTCAATATCCACCCTATAAAAAGCAGACAAATATTCACACATCACAGTTCTCCGTCGTTTTGAAAAATCCTTTCCCAGGACATCATTGATCAAAATGTGACTGCATAATGTGATGCCACTAAAAATAATTACGAAGCCTCAGATGCTGAAATATAGTGGTGGATCAATTTGGTGTGGTCAGCAGCACCAAGGAGGAGGGACTTTTTAATAACCTGAAAATGTCAAATTGTAATGCATGTTCAAAGAAAGAGCTGCAGCCTTCTGACTTTCCAGTGCCTTCTCTTTAAGTTTCCAATGACACTTTTATCACTTTCTCATCTAGGAGATTTTAAAGACCTGAAAACTTTTTATGTACCGTGAATATGAAAAATAAAAATCAATATGCAGGCAGGCCTAAGTAAGTGCAGAAAATAATGAAGAAAATATGTGGGCAGACTTAAAGAGGAGAGATAAAAAGAACAGTTCCCTTGCCTTAAACAAACACTCAGAACAGTGTAAAAGCAAAAAATAAAAGAGTCCTACAAGTTCAATTTAAGGACAGTGAGAATTTTAGTGTAACATACTTGATAAATTTAAAGAGAGGAGTAGCCTTTAAACTTGTTCATTATCTTTATTCCAATGCTTATTACTATGGACACATTTTTGTCTTTTCTGACAGGGACGGGTGGCAGGTCAACGGTAGATTCGGACAGAAGTGCTGTACACCATCTGGAAGCTGAGAATCTAAAGATTCATTTGTGATGCAGCTCACCAACGTGTGTCAAGCTGTTAAAGTGATAAATCTGTAAATTAAACATTGTTTTCTGGATAGTTGCATCAGGGCTAAGAACATTTTGATGGAGGAATATGATGCTCAATCAGTGTCTTAATATAGATTTGGTACAAAATGTTTGTTTTTCTTACCACTTTAGAATTGATCCCTCAACATACCAGATTAAGAAACCGAGGCCTTAAGAAACACAGTGGAAAATCCAAGCTGTGATTTGTTATCAAAAACATCCGACAATTGCATTTTTCAGGGATTGGATGATGAGCCCCTTTTGCTCCTTGGAAACTGCCGAGAACCCCATAATTGCCATCATAATTAGGAAAGAGATAGATCCTCTGTATTCTCTAGGTCTCTAGGTCTCTAGTTCGCGGTTGAAAAGTTTCATGAGTCTGTGATTATCCTCAAGTCCTAAGGATCACAACAGCTCATTTTAAACAGTAAAGTCAAGTCTCCAAAAACAGTCTCATTACAATGAAATGGCTACTATGAGGTCTAAAATCATCACACATGAATAAAATGTCGCTCATTTCACCCAAGCCCAATTAAAACAATGCCAATACTGTTGAATTTAAATGGACAGGAAATATTACCACATTTTTTATTTAATTATTAATATGAAATAGAATGCATGAGATTTGCATAAAGTGGAAGACTTGTGGGTTCCCATAGAGTCTTGGTCAGAGGTCTTGAGACCCCTTTGAACATGGCCTTGGCAGTTTTTCCCTCACAAGACATAAGCCTCACTTTGGAGTGCTACTTAGCCTTCCTCCCAGTGCAGTTCAAAGGGATGGTTGGATAGTTCCCCTGGTCATCTAGCTTCATATGCTACTGGTATCTCCAACATGGCTTTAAACTGACCTACGACAGACTCGGAAAGAGCAATGTCGCTTGAGGACTTAGGCGTCCTGGTGGAGTTAAAGCACTGATTTATCTAATGAGTATGCAGACTTACTTGCTGAAAAGAAACCTGTTCTAATTAGCTTCCATTTCTGACTTTATTGCAATTAGACAAAATGTTAATGTTACAAAAAATAAACTGTGCAACATCAATTATTTATTTCACTTGCTTTTTAAATCTGGCAAAACAAATAGGTATATTTTTTCTGTGAATTGAGAAGCCACTCACACTACATGTTACTACAACAGGTCACAAATCACACGTCGATTCAACCCAATTCTAATACTCACATCTTGTTGGTGAATTCAGTTGTTTTCTAGACAATGCACTATGTGGAATAAAAAAAAAACGTATGTTTACTGTTTTGATGTTCAGCTGTTTCCCTTGCCCACACATACCGATTTCTCCTGAGGATTTCTCTATCCAGGTCAGTAGACATTCTTTGCTGGTCACAACGCAGATCCCTCAAGGATTGGTGCAGAGTGTGAACCTACAGGGGACAGCCACAGATGGAGCACACAAAACATTATTATACACAAGCAAAGCTTAGAAAAGAAAAGAAAAGAAAATTATAGTATTTCTGAAATACTGTAATTTCTTTATTCTTACTTAATATTGGCCTATTGCCCTTCCTTTTCACCTAATTTCTATTAAAAAAATATATACAACAAATTAACAAATACATCTAAAGAAACACTTTCGAGTTTTTAGTTGTATTGTGTTTTTTGTCTACATTACCACATTGTTATTTACCTTTTTATTGATTTATCTATTCATTTTTATACTTATTATATAATTATTTTACTATTCTTTTACAGAAGTATTTTTAAGGCACTCTAAATGGAGAATCCTAAAATCACTATAGGTCTTAATCCTAACAGGGACAGCACCTCATTTAAATTAATCTTACCAGGCCCATTCAAGATTAGCATACAAATTTCATATCAGTGTTCCTGACTCAGCTTGCCCTCTTGTGGAAACTTTATGACACTACATGGCATTACAAGTTGCAGTGATCAGTAGTTGTTCTTACATCATCTCCTGTAAGACTGGCATCCTTGAAGCGAACACCAGCAGACTGAGACCTCCGCCTCCTTCCTGGGGTGCTTGTATAGTCCTTCAGTGGAGAAGTAGGGTAAAAACGCTGGCCATCTGAAATTACAGATATAAAACAATATTACAGAGTGATAAAAAGGAGTCGTAAACGAAACCCAACACAAACACCCCAAGCCCACTCACCTTTTAATGTTTGATGTCATTTTTATATATTATTTCTGTGTTATCTGCATTTCTCTTTCATCTTTTCGCAAATGATCCAAATGAGATTAGAATACTAGGACAGCTGACAGCAAAATGTTCAGTTATACTGTATACCTGATTCTGAGAAGGCCTCCAAGTCACTGGTATGCAGGCTGGAGGCTGAAGCAGAAACACTTCGAGTCCCATTAGATCTCCTCACCCTCTGTGTCTGCAGCTGACTGATCGACTCCTCCAGGTTCTCCCTGAGCTGGTGCAGGTGCAAAAAAAAAAAATACAGATGAGATGTAAAACAACAAACTGAGAAAAAAGAGAGGTGGGTTTTTAGTTTATCATTATTAACAGAAAGAGTATCTCACCAGTGCCATAGCTTCAGCCTGATCATCTGTATGTTCCCTGTAATGGCCCAGCATCCGGTCCACTTTGGTCAAGTTTCGACTGGTGTCCTACAAAGATAAGAAGTTTTCAATTACTAATCACTATAATAGCTACCAATGGAACCAATGCACGCTATTCATAAACATATACAGTTAGATCCTAGTGTGTATTCTAAGTGTGCAGGGAAGCTGAATCTCATGAGACAAGCAGGGTACCTGTAAAGTGTGTGCCAGTGTGCTGATCTTCTCGGATATGTCTGCGGGTCGAACATCACCTCCACTCCCACTGGATATGCCCCTGTCCCGGCCAGGTCTGCGGTGGGCTTCACGCCCCCGTTGCCGGTGCACCCGCGTTGTGCCGAATGAATCTGTCTCGCTGGATGTATCCATCGTTTGGGACACGGCAGGTTTAAAGTGAAGGAAGCGAAAAACGGCTG
>JAOWBC010000383.1:1275888-1288391 GCA_028566105.1 Hypoplectrus providencianus | reverse complement strand
AGCTGTTTTGTGTGAGCCAGAAATAGCCTTTGCGGCAAACGACTGGCTTTTCCGGTTTTCCTCATGGATACCGGTGATGTGACAATAAGAAAACCCCTGATTGGTTCCTGAAAAAAAAAAAAAAAAAGCTTTCCGGGTTTGCGTTCGTCCCACCATCCGCTTACATTGAGAAGACGGAGGCGTACGATCGCAATATGCTTATCAATGATCGCTACGTTTTGAGTAAACAGCAAAACTGACCAAACAGAGCCTCGTATGACATCTTATTCCCTATCCGTCCATATAATGAGGCAAATTTTCCCTCAATAGCCCGAAACGTGACATCATTGAATGTATTAGCGAGAGCTCAGCAAAGACAGTCCTTGAGATGAGCCATGCCATAAATGGCTATGGGCGAGGCTTACGACCTAGTGACGTTTTCTCACTCGGTCGTTCGTCTGTGTCTTGAAGTGGGTCGACCCTTCTAGGACCAGTGCAGACCATGTAGATCGAATTACAATTTGGCGTGGGGCATACTCATATGGCTTGCTGTGACCTACCACATTATAACATGAGTGACAAAAAGAGGTTTTCAGCTGAAGTTGCTCTTTAAGATATAATGGTAACATCAGCAAGATTCTTTTAAAATTTCACATAGTACCTTTAAAAGTCCTTCTTTTCTTGTAGCCACACAGTTGGCCTATTAATATCACAAGTAAATATGCCATGTTACCAAATATGTTACCAAATTGTTGGCTACTTATTATTATTATTTCATTATCTGTCTATTACATGCAGATCGTTAGGACTGTTAAGAAATGGCAATGCTCACATTGCTTTTGTATAACACTGTATGTCTTCACTGTTTCTGTTCCCTTGCTTTTCAGGGGAATTTTCAATACGGGCCTTTCTCTCTTCCCTGACTTGACCAACATCCGCTCTAATGACATGAACTTCATTCTGTAAGTTGTTCTAACTTTTGAACTAAGTACACTAATCGATATTCATGCGAGCTCAAACTGCTCCGGGTGGCATTTTATGCGCAATTCATTGCCACATTAATTCAGAGCCATTACTTTAGCTATCATAGAGCAACAGCCAGATGAGCAGCTTTTTCATGCAATATATTTCACGCTGCTTAAGGAAAGATGGATGGGTTCTTCCACTGAGCTTTTAGGTTTTCATATTTTTACAATGTCACAAGGACTTAAGATAAAAACCATCTCTTACATGTTTATCTGACTTTTTATTCCTTGTAGGGATTATGGGCAATGTGGTCTCAATTTAGAGAAATGCCACCACTAACCTCAAAAACTGAAGACCACTTCCCTTCAGAAATGTGATTACAAAATTGCAGAATGTTACAAAAGCAGAGCTTATGCTTTTCTGCATATGTGTGCATCTTTTTTTTTTTTAAATCAATAATCATCTGCTTTTTGATGTATAACCTACTGCATTTTTACAGGAAATCAGTATATATCCTCACATCTTTGTGTCATAGTCCTCTCAATTTTATCTAATTTAATTTTCTAACTGAGCCATAATACTTGGGAATACATTCATCAGCTACATTCCTCCCTGTGCCAGTCTCCAGTGAAAGGTATTTATTTACGACACCACTTCATTTCCTCTCCATTCGGTGTCTTCCTTGGCAGGGAGATTGCTGATCATCCCTACATCACAGAGATCCCAGCCAACTCATTCCGAGGCATCACCAGCGAGGTGCTGACAGTGTAAGATATCTGCAAGAGCAACTACATGCATGCACACATACAGATACGTCCATCTAGAAATGTAGAGAAAACAACTGCATACACTTAAACGAATAGATGTATATTTACACCTTCATACAAAATGCATAAGGCAAATGTAAAATAGACACAAACTGTCAAATAAAAAAAGAAAAAAATAAGAAATACGAAGTGAGCCGTCTTTGTGCCAAAATCAAATCCAAATCCTAAAATAGCCACCAGAAGAAGTTTTCAATTGGCCAAAAATTACCTCACTTTAAAAACATGTCCTCACTCCGAACTCACTTCAATCCCTCAAAGATAAAAATGACTAGTACACAGACACTCCAGCACAACAGGCAATCACACGTCTGTGGTTAGCTTTGGGATAGGGGGAGGAGGAATGGCAATTTTAATCCACAAAACAGCATGTTTTAGAAAATTTTGGGCTAAAAACCACAAAATTGCAAAGACAGATGAAACCTCACCATAGAATGTGAAATAAATTGGTCTGACTTATCACCATCACTGCTGTACAAAAAGGGGATCAATTCTTGACACATGGACAATATTTCTATTCAGTAGGTCAGTATAAAGAGGTGAATTCTTAATAGTGCTATTGTCTTTATATCTGTGTATGAACTTTTTTTCCAGGATGCTTTATGGAAATGGTTTCAGAGAAATCCAGCATCATGCCTTCAATGGGACCAAGCTAGATCAAGTGTAGGTATTTCATATATACTCCTTGTTTTCCTAATTTGCTAGCTCTTAGAAGTATAGTTTGACATTTTGGGGAATATGTTAATTTTGCTTTTTTAGAGAAAGTTGCATTCAAATATTTGTACTGTTTTTCTTCATATGAAGCTACAGCAAGCAGGTATTAGACTGTGGTAGCAACCTGTCAATCATACAGTAGCTGAACTCTGATACGGACTATCACCCTGAAGTCACACTTATTTTCTTATCTGCTACAATATCTTTCACTGGCACACTAGTTGATTTTAAAAAAAGCGACTACTAAAAAAATAGTCTTGCTCAGTATTTTGCTGGATTAAACCAATTCTGACATCTGGCAGAGGCAATTCCTGACTTAAAATTGCACTACAAAAGCAGCTGGATCACAGGCCTCCTCATATGTATTTAAAAAGGCCTAAGCCCAGCTCCTGATTAGTAAGCTGGAGCTCTCAGGGGAAAATATGTTTCCAAAAGTTGGTATCAGCAAGTCTGCACTAAGAGTTCCCCTCTCCCATACACTCACTATGCACCAGATCTGGGTTAAACAAATCTATTTCTTACTTGTATTTTCAATCGCGTCACTTGGATAACTTATGAGAGAACAGGTAAGTATTGATGTCTTTTCGCCTTTTGTCGCAACATGTTTCCTTCCAGAATCCTGCACAGTCAGGATATGAGGTATTAATGATATTAATTTAAGGCCCCTCTCCTCTTTTACAACACCTACACACATCCCAGGTCCTTATATGAGCCTAATTAAACCATTGGTCAGTGTCTAGTGAGTCTTCACACATGGGTGTTTGTCTTGGCTCCTGATCCGCTCTGAGGGGAGAACTGATCCCAGCAAAGCCCGACCAAGACAAACACACCCCTCATAGGTCTATTATGCTTATTAGATTTAAAGGATTCAGGGAGTTTTGTAGTGAGGGTGCAGCGTGCTTAAGGAGAACGCCATCATATCCTACACCGTCTAACTTGAATCAACAATGTGATCGAGACCTTTTTCTGTCATGTTTTAACCCTCAAATGAAAGAAAATAAACAGAAGTGATGAGGCTTGGGAGAACATTCTGCCATGCTTCACCTCTGTCAGTCTGATTGAAATGTGAAGGATAGCCTTTTCTCCTCATAAACTTTAATTTGTGCTTTCCTGTCCAGGGACCTTCACAGGAATAAGTACCTTACCAAGGTGGATGAGAGGGCTTTTGCAGGAAAAATCAGCGGCCCCATGCTTCTGTAAGTACGTGAATGGTTGAAACTCAGACACTCTTACCAACTTTGTAATTACACAGAATTCCTATCTCACCTGTAGTTGCTTGAAATATATGCATAACATCTCCTCCACAATATGTCAGAATTTCCAAAAAGGTGAACTTCAAACTTAGTTAAATTCATTTATGAGATTTTTTTTAGGATTCTGCACACAGCTCTCACCTCTGATGTCACAAGGAAATGTTACAGTGATCGAGCCGAAATGGGGGTATATCAGTTTTATCAGTGATAACAGTGCTAACAATAGCATCACTGCTAAAAGAGCTAACAGTGTTAATGGCTGCAGTGGGTTCTGTTTCGCAGCCTCACTTTAGAGCAATAGTTGAGGGAGATTTTTGGAAACACGGTTGCATCTTAATTTTCTTGCTGAGAGGTAGATGACAAATCAATTCCAGTTTATATGCAGATTAGACAAATAAGATCTTTTGTGTTATTTAGTGAGCCTTAAAGGTGCTGGAAAGTGGATTTTGTAACTTTTGGACAGAGCCAGATTAGTTACCCTGCTTCTCGACTTTACAATAAGCTCTGTTAACCATTTTCTGGCGGCTGTAGTGTTATTGATCCACTCATTTAACTTTCTGCAAGAAAGGGAAGTATAACTGTTTCAATTATATATTTCAAATTTACATGCAGCCATCCATTTTGAAGGTGTATATATCAATAAAAATAGGTTTAGTTTGATAATTTAATAATGCAGACCATGTCAAGGTAGATTTAAACAATTTCCTCATTTATAATGTGCAGACTGGATGAGACATGTCTGCGAAATGGATAGCATATCATCAAAGAGTGAAAATCATTCCCCCACAGCTGTGTCTTTGACTAGGAAATCTGACACATATTGTGTGCAAGCGTGGGTGGGAGAAACTTCCGACGTTTCTCTGATACTGTCGTCGTTTTTGCCATTCTCAACACTTTTAAAGCTGAGTCCCTATTTAAAAGGTGTTTGATCGCCAAAACCCTTTACCACGGCTATCTAGTTGCTGTTATGGCTCTGATCTAGCCTTAAGTGTCTGCTTAGGTAAATGGGGTTCGTGTGCAGGTCTTCCTCCTCTGCTCCACTGGGGAACATGTCCTGAGTGAGGTCACCTCCATGAGGTCATGAGCTAAACATCTGGGAATGACAAAATCAGACTGACACTCAGAGTCTGTGCAGCTCTTTTTTTTTTTTAAAGCCTTACACAATGTGTCCCACAAGAGGAAAAAGAGCACAGGGCAGATAAGTGGGGAGAGCAAATGGGACTAAAAAAGAACAATTGAGCTCTTAGCAAATATGAAATGTTTTGCCTTGTGTTTCTTTTATTTAATCAAGTTAACCACCACGTACAATGACTTCGAGATTTAATGGGTTAGGAAACTAAAGAAAGCAAAAGAGAACTTGGCCTCTACTTGGCCCCTGGAAGGGGGGAGTGTCCTGATAATGGGATCACACGGGATGTCGGAGAGATTGTCAATCCCCTGCATGTCTTTGTCCCGGTGAGGCTGAGCCGGCTTTGGCATGACAGCACAGCGCGTGAAATACCACATGTAATAGTTTAAAGATGGTGAAGGAGAGAGGAGCTGACTTTAGGAAACAGACGGAGGGTGTTGTTTAATCCATCTATGAGATCTCTGGTCTCAAAATGTCTGGCTCCTCTGTAGATTCACTGATCGCTAGGATGTCACCAAGGATAATTGGTCCCAGGCGTTGGAGGTGACTCTCGTGCCTCCTACACTTTACTTTCATCACATTAATATGTTCCAAAGGAATTTCTATGGTTTCCACATAAAAGTAATGCAAGGAAATTACACATTAAAACAGGTGATGATATCAGGTTTTAGTTCCAATCTCCTGGTTGTAAACGTGTTTGTTTGATCCATCCGTTGCTGCTCCAGACCATCCTTTAGGACATAAGTGGCTAGTTACGGCATCACTGGACAAAATTTTGTTGGAATCTATATTAATGCATCTAATGTGTCCTCTTAAATTCTTGAATTCCCTTTTTGTCTTTAAGAGACGTGTCCCAAACAGGAATCACCTCCCTGCCAACCACAGGTATGGATTCTCTCCGAGAGCTGAAGGCACACAATGCCTGGGCCCTCAAGAAACTGCCACCCATCAAAACTTTCAAGCACCTTACAACTGCCAACCTAACCTATCCCAGTCACTGCTGTGGCTTCAAAAACCTCAAAAAGAAACGAGGGTGAGTTTTCCTCAATTCTTCATTTTGCATTTGTCAGATGGGGGTGAGAGTCAAGACAAACATTCCCCAATAGAATGTATTCGTATATTTGTCTGATCTACCACAGTGAGTGGGGCAGCTGCACTTGTATGGTGTGGCTGTTGGCAGGGATTGAATCCACTCCCCGACGTGTTTACCTATAACTTCTTACAGCGCTGCCATAATTAGTGTCAGTCATTGCTGTTATTGTAGGAAGAGGCTTGAGCCAGACTAATAATGACTCTCAAAACAGGAATCACTTTTCAACTGGATATATAAATGAAATGATTTGATTTGACACTCAGTGCAAGTGAGCCCTAGAGCCGAGTTTGTGTACTTTGCCTCATTTTGGGACTACAGTACCACTTTATGGATCCAATCTGTATGTGTTTTTCAGCTATTTGGAGTACATCCTCTGTAACCTCACTGCTTTCTACGAGCAGCATCACAAGCGCTCTGTGGGGCCCCTTGGTATTCCTTCCCTCCAAGGGGACTATGTGGCGGACACATTGCCAGACCAGGAGCCGAATGATGTTAGCCACAGAGAGTCCCATCAAGACTGGAGGAGAGGCGACTTCCATGGGAGCCTCCACTACCACGCCTACTTTGGGGGCCAGCCAGATGAGGACGTTGGTTTCGGAGAGACCCTCAAGAACCCCCAGGAGGACACAAGCCAAGACTTTGACAGTCGTTATGATTATGTGGTATGCGAGGAGGGAGAGGAGGTGACGTGTGCACCAGTGCCCGATGAGTTCAATCCTTGTGAGGACATAATGGGTTTTGGCTTCCTGCGAGTGTCTGTGTGGTTTGTGAGTCTGCTGGCCGTTGTGGGGAATGTAGTTGTGCTCCTGGTGCTGCTCACCAGCCACTACAAGCTCTCAGTCTCCCGCTTCCTCATGTGCCACCTGGCATTTGCAGATCTGTGCATGGGGATTTATCTGCTGCTCATTGCGTCTGTAGACCTCCACACCCGATCCGAATACTTCAACCATGCCATAGACTGGCAGACGGGACCCGGCTGTGGACTAGCAGGGTTCTTTACGGTCTTTGCAAGCGAGCTCTCCGTCTACACCTTGACGGTGATCACCCTGGAGAGGTGGTACGCTATCACCTTTGCTATGCGCCTGGATCGGAAGCTACGTCTGCACCATGCGGCTGCCGTGATGCTGGGTGGGTGGATCTTCTGCCTCCTCCTGGCCCTGCTCCCATTGGTTGGGGTGAGCAGTTACCAGAAGGTCAGCATCTGTCTCCCAATGGATACCCAGTCCACAGTGGCTCAGGTCTACATCTTGTCAGTGCTGGTCCTCAACATCCTGGCCTTTCTTGTTATTTGTGCCTGCTACTTCAAGATTTACTGCGCCGTGCACAACCCTCACTACCGTTCCGGGTCCAAGGATACCAACATCGCCAAGCGCATGGCTGTCCTCATCTTTACTGACTTCTTGTGTATGGCGCCAATCTCCTTCTATGCCATGTCAGCCGTGCTGGACCGGCCACTAATAACTGTCTCTAACTCCAAGATTTTATTGGTGCTCTTCTACCCACTCAATTCCTGTGCAAACCCATTTCTGTACGCCATCTTCACTAAGGCCTTCAGGGGGGATGTGTTCATCCTCCTCAGTAAGGTCGGACTTTGCCAGCAGCGAGCACAGCTGTTCAGAGGCCAGACAGTGTCCTCAAAGGGCAGCAGTGGGACATCTCAGGTCCGTAGAGACAAGGATAAGGTTAGGAAAGGCCAGGAAGAGGTGCCAATCCACCTAAAGAAGTGCTCCGGACATACCTACCACCCAGCAGTCTGCCAGCAGACAAGCCCTGAAGAGAGCCAGAGCCTGAACACGTGAGCAAAACACCAGCCTGTGATAGTAAAGCAAGATAGTTTCAGGTGGGAGCAGAGAGGCCTCGAAGTGTTTGTGGACAGATCTGTTTGGATATTTAACAGAAAGCTCCAGTATTCTGTATCTGCTTCAGTTTTCAGGCCAAGTTCAGCTGTTTTCACAATTTCGGCTGTGATGATTTTATGGTTCCAGTTGTTGGAGAATATCAAGTGTCAATGAAATATGAGCCTGACTTCATCTCACTTAAAGTCTTTTGTGTTAGGAGGGACGAACCAGAGAAGAACAGAGATTATTTTAAGGGAAAACAGTAGATAAAACCTTAAACAGGCATTTATAGCCATTGATAAAATCTTTTATTATTTCAGTGTCTTAAATTTAGCTTAGAGTTTGATTTTCAAATGATCTCTGCACAGTCAAAAATTGATGTAATATCAAATGTAACAGAATTACAAAAAAATACTTGGGTTAGGATGTTCAAAGACAGCCTGCTGGCTCAGTGCTGTTCAGTTTATCCACTTTATGAAAATGTAAAAACACTGCATTTGTTATTGTCCTATCAATACCTCTGTATATAATATAAATACACAATAGTATTTTGTGATTTATTGAAGAAAACAGGAACATTTGTTGTATAGTATAGTACTTAGAGTCCTTGATTGTGATGCTAGAAGGTTTTTACAGGACAAGTGGAGTTTAAATTGTACCTTTATGCAGCTCATACCTGTTCCAGTTTGATGTATCGCTTTCTTATAAATTCATATAATATTTGTGTACTCTTTTCTTTACGTGATTGTGAGTGTTTTTTTAGGTAACCAAATATCTAACGTTTTTCGCAAAACAGTTTGCAGCGGCACGTCCTCATCTCCCAAGAGTATGTGATCCAATTACAAAAGACATATTTTGATTATTAGCAATTTTCTACAAATTACAGACAGGTATGATAATCACAAATATATACTGGTAAAGCCTTATGTCTCCTATGGAATGTCATGGTTGTTTTTCCAGCATGATCGTGATATTTTTCCATCCTCTTACGGAAACAAGTGACTTATACAATCAGCAGAGATATCTTTGCCTTCACCGGGAGAGCTTAAAGCAAATACAGCTGAGACACGTGTGAGCTGCCCCGCTCTAGCTTGTGCGATATTGAGCCATTATGAGTTAAAGGACACCCTCTGCCAATGGTAGCTTAACATCTGGTTAGCATTTCATCTGCTGGGTGACATTTTTTTCAAGGAAATATACGGATGAACGGGGGAACTTTCCAGGAAAGAGGGATAATTCCAGATCTTTTTTTAATTCTGCTTGCAAAGACGTCGTGAAGATATGTGCCCATGCTGCTGGACAGTGTGTTTCAGTATGGAAAAAATAGTACAACATTTCCAAAGCTATAACATTCCTACTTATTCTCAAAGCACAAGTGAGTTTGGAATGATTGAAACCTCAATACTGGAAGGATTTAAAGTTTTGAGGTTGAAAAAAGGAAAAGTGGCATATGCTCGCTGTGTTCCAGACTTGACTTGCTATGTAGATTCCTGACAGACTAACAGGACGTCATTTTCAGCTGAATGTTTTCCACAGCTTTGTGTCCATCTCCTCCAATCACCCATTAACAACAATCCAGTGTGGACCCTTCAAACGCTAAGCACACAGCGCCAGAGCATGATGTGCCTGGCTGCATTTTTGAGGGGCCTTCTCTCTTCTCCTGCCAGGTGAAGTTAACCCACATTTCATACTTGTTTTACGGGTGTGCGCATGTTGCGTTAAGAGAAAAAGGAAAAATCAAAAATCACTTCACAATGGACTGGGTGAACACAAAGAGACCAGATGCGGTGACATACTTGTCTTCTGAAAGCACACCTATACCCAGGGTTGATGAAATTGAAGTGTTTTCTCAAAACCATCCAGATTATCATACAAAATATTAGAGAAACCAACAGACAGAAAAGGGCGAACAAACCAATGAAGACTTGGACTGGATTTATTTAGACATTCTTCATGTACCTGGTTCTCAGGCCTGCCTGATCATTCCTCCTCTGTTATTTCAAATAAACCCATTGCCAAGCCGTTCTTCAAATAAGCAAGGCAAGACCTGACGATGCACTTGCTAACACCAGATTGTGTTGCTTAATACAAATACAGTGGGAAAAGAATCATGAGAAGGACAAACAGAAAAAATTATTTAATTTTTTTAAATCAGAAGATTAAGAAGTCACTCAGAGGAGGTCAGAGTCTTCAAGTATCCATCAAGCTCTTGTTTGTGGGAACATAAAATCCCTGTATTTATGGCGCCATTCCTTACGTTGTTCCATGGGCCAGTAGGCATTGATGGTCCTCTTGAAGAGTCAAGTTTCTCTCTCTTACAGAAAACTTTCGAATAGCTAATGGAGCAGAACACAAAGTTGAAGTCAGTGAAAACTTTTGTCCTTGTGGTGTTTTGAGTGGTTTTACTTGTCATCCGTAAAAAAAAAATGTAGGACAAGAGTTTTATCTTTTCTGCTGTCACCAAACATTTCACTGTAGTATATACAGTTTAATGATCATCCACGCAGGACAATAACAATAACTTACTGTCTTTTATATATTTGTGTGGATGTCTGTGTCATTACAAATTTATTTACATTGCCCAGGTGGAGTGCATGGCCAAAGACCTTTTTTCAAAAAATTAAGTATTTTAATGAATTAAAGGACATGTTGGATAACCTAAAGTGGCCTTCAGGCAATATAGGCCTTCTCTATAGACAACTTTTGGTTTGTCTTTTCTGGGCTACTGCATGGTTGACTTGGTGGGAAGGACCTGCTGACAACCAAGATAAGAAGGGCTAGTTTTTAGCTAATGAAAACACTAATGACAACATAAATATGAGTATTTAACTTCATCCCATAAAGGTCCCATAAATCCTGCATGCTGCTCCTAAAGTATGTAGAAGTTGGTGGTTAAAAGGGATCATTATTGATGCACTGAGGTTTTTGATTAAATAGGGGCAGTTTTTTTTTCTCTGTGGCATTCATATTTGCAATCATTAGTGACATAAGTGACAAAGGTAATAGTTTGAGGAACAAACAATATAATTTACAGAAAACCCTGCTTATTTCTCACCTTGACTCCACTGCTCAGTGTGTCAAAATTTGTTCATGGCCATGTTTGTAGAATCCAGAATCACAATTCCCACCCAACAAATGTTTTTTTCTGGAGCCTTCTGCCACCTTTAGACTTTATTTTCCAAAAATCCCAACAGACTCACAACTTCTCTTGGGATTTTGCTCTTTGACTTTAAATCTAATGACGTCCTCCACAGTTTTTCTCCTGAGACGGCGAGTGAATCAACTATTTTGGTCATGTTAACAGTAAAAAAAAAAGCACTATAACATTAACAATTGCTCTATTTGTGTCCCGATAACTCCTGTTAGCAAGCTAGCATGCACAATACAGGGACCCCGAAACTCAAACAACTACATGAAATTCAACAATGGTGGAAACCAGAAAGAAGGAAACGCCATTAAAAAAAAAATGGATAGAGGCTCTTTGTCCCAAAGAGACAGACTACGGTAAACTGAACATGCCACAGCCAGCAGGTCTGGCTACTACATTCCACGTAAGCCTACAAATCTGTTTTGCCATGCAGCTGATTGGCAGTCACCGTCACTTAGGTGGTAAGCAGAGAAAGCTATAGAGTCTAAGCTAGACATCTCCGGGGCCTCATTATAAGCCTCATTCGCCAGCAGCACAGACTCTTATGTCTGAGTGCCCGGGAGTAGCAAGAGGGCCCACTCAATCAGAAGCAGCCAGGGATACATTCTTCCTCCGCTAGGTCTGTTCAGGACTGAATAAGTCTTTGTGAAGCGTGATATATTGTAGAAGTGACAGCTTGCCTCAAATCCATTTACAATCAAAGGCAAAAATCTCCATGTAGTTTCTCATTCAGCTTTAATCCCAGACAGCACCACACCTTTATCTCATAATTACCCACAAGGAAATACACAGGGATTGTATCAGTTTGGTTAGGAATTAGAGGAAAGGCAGGGAGAACGCCCATGCTGTGCATACCCTGACAGCCATCCAGCCACCGGATTATACAGCCAGAAAAGTGCAATCGAAGACAGGCTGTGGCAGATTCTGGGACTCTCCTACATGCAGCCTACGATGTAGTAAGGAAGTGATTTACAACAAGATCTCCCTTTAACCCAGAGGGTTTGTCTGCAGTGGCCAGGATATGTGGAAAGATTAGAGTAACTTAACTGATTTAATAATCAAATCCAAACTCATTTTTCCTGTTAAGATTCTGTTATTTCAGCTCTGACTTTTGAACAGTGTTGCAGTTGCACAAGCAAGAAAAAAATGAACAGCTTGCAAAAGTGATGGATGGTTCAAATAAATTGCTTCAAGTTAGGGAGAAGCAGTAAAAGTGGCTGCAGGCGTTATTAAGAGCCTGATTGCCTGCACATGACTTGGTTGTGACTGGGATGGAAGCTAGTAGCTGATGGCACTAACAGCACAGCAAGCAGTCCTACAAACAGCAACAGTGGGGACAGAAAATTTTTTTTTACTGCAATATCAATAGTAATTATTGTTCTGACAGTAATGCTTCAAATGTCAGTGCTTTAAATGATATTAAAGCATTACGGTTGAATTTGTTTAAAGTGATGGATTCATTTCTGCAACAAAGACACATTTTTACAATAGCTAGCAAGTTAAAATGGCCATAATAAGCTAAATGGCTGCAAATGCTAAAATATAATATTATAAATATA
>JAOWBC010000383.1:1257773-1273639 GCA_028566105.1 Hypoplectrus providencianus | reverse complement strand
GAGAGAGAGAGAGAGAGAGAGAGAGAGAGAGAGAGAGAGAGAGAGAGGACAACACATATATATAGACGACAACACAAGCAAAGATCTAATGGGTAGACCACACATGTCTGAGTGCCACTGGTACATTTGAATTAAATAGGATGTTGCTGCCATCAGGTAGTGCAAAGGTTTTTCTTTTTGGTACTTCCACTTCAAAAAAGGTCAACAGTAACTCTAACTTAGACATTCAATTTTTTGTGAGATAACAAATTGCATTCCACGCAACCTCCTAGTTTTGTTGCAAACTTGATTTAATTAAAAAACAAAAAAATGTAATATGAGTGATACATTTCCTTGATCATCCAAACAGCAGTTCGAACAAACATGACAAAACAATCAGAAAGCAGAGGATACATGTTTAATAGGCATCCTTTTCATTAGCTCATCTATTGTTTAATATTGGAAAACTGAAATAAAGTCCAAAAGGCACACGCAACATCCAACGATTAAGAGAACAAAAAAATATTAAGCAGCTACGACTTGATTTGTTTGTTTTAGAGTGAATTATAACCATGGGGAGCTACTGAGTGCTGACCTGAAAGCACAGGGAGTCCCTTGATGATTTTTCCTTCACCATTTGACTTGAAATGTGTTGGAAGCCTCTGTTGGCACATTTATTATGAGGATGGTGAAGGGCCGTTAACAAAGTCTATTTAAAAGTGTCAGCCTTTTTATAGTCCATTTCTGTGTACATAAATCAAAATAGATGCAGACAAAACATCTGAAATAAAAAAAAATATTAATTAGATCATGTCTGAGAAAAAGTCAGATTCTTATTTTTCTCTTGTTGGTCCTGCATTGTTGTACATCAGTCTTTCCATGGCATTAATGGGGTTTCTTTAAAAAAAATTCTCTATAGAGCCAACCATCAACCAAATCGACACAACAGTCAAAAAACACATACTTTATTTCAAATTGCTGCAACAGGGGCACTAAAAACAAACTGCAGAGAAACACACGGGCCCCCAGAGTTAAACTCACTTCGATAGAAAATATTCTCATTTAAAAGTCATGAATAAAATGAAAGCACAGGAGGAACATATGGTGGACGAAATGATTTGGAACAGCGTTATGTAGCTTTGTCCAACCGACAGAAAGAGAAAAAAAAAGGAACACTTATTAGATTATAAGAGCACAGTTTGGTGCGGCTTTCCAACCTTTCAAAAAATAGAAAATTTCATGAACTTTCAGGAATAAATTAAAAAAAATGAAATTAAAAACTCTAGTTTACTGTTTTAACTGACAGTTTGAGATTATGGGGTGTGCAAGAAAATTAACTAATACATTTTGAGAGAAAAGCAGTGACATCACGCGCACACAAACACACTCCGCTTCTCTCACACACACGCAGACAGACAAAAGAGAGCACGCTGTGGCTATTGATTAACTCGACTGACTGATTTCACAAGACATCGATAAACTGACAGTGCAAATTTTCAGACGGCTGCAGGGAACTAAAATAAGAGCAAAGAAGATACAACTGGACAAAATTTCAGACATTTTGTACAATTCTTAAATGATTTCAGCGTTGGATTTGTTCTTCCTTTTTTTTTTTCTTACATTTTTGGATAGAGATGGAATGAAGCTCCAGAGAAGCCAATGAGGAAAACAACAGTATTTTTTGGATTGAGCGCTCATTAGAAGATTAAAATAATGCCTTTAAACACCTATTAGTTATTTCAGGATTAACGTAATTCTACCTTCTTTGTCTTAACCCTTCATTAAACATGTTTAAAAAAAAAATTAAAACAATAACAGATTGTTAACTACATAAAACACTCTGGAGCACCATTTTCATAAACATGAAGTGAGACAGGTGATGATCCAAGAACAAAAGTTAGAAGCCAAAAGTCGTTTCTGGCCGTTCTAAAGGCAGCAATCTTGACTGGTGGCACTAAGTTTGGACTCAAATGTAGACACGAAGTCAATCCAGTCAACCGACTACAGTGCATCATGAAGGTGTTTCTCATCTACGGGGTTATAATGAATGACCTCTGACCTTTGGGTCGGGTCACCCTGGTCCACTACACCTGTACGATGTGAAATGCTTACTTTCCAATGTATGTGAATTATCTCAGGAAAAAGGTAGAGGAGCCTGCAAAAAGCCAAACAAAGATAAAGAACGCTGTGTTCGCAGGCTTTCTCATCCCCTGTAGGTTTCTCGTCCCGCAAGGCTAGTCGAGTGTTTCTTAACGACACAGGGGTTTGTATTACGGTACCTCACAGTCCTTTGGGTTTGTCAGAGTTCTCAAAGACTCAGAAGAAGTTTCCTGAAATGAATCCAGTCACAGGATATGGAAGGATATTGAAGAGTCTGTTAACTGGATAGAAGGAGTTACAGAGTTCCTGCTCCTGTTGCTTTGTCTGTTTTTTTTTTCTCTACTTCACCATTCGGCGTCCCCAATGGCTTTGGAGAAGACATAGTCTCTCCCATTCAGATTCATGATCCCGTCCTTCAGGTGGAATTTCCATTTGTTCTTACTTCTGTGAATCTGGGGAGCGAAGAGAAGGAAATTAATGTTGTGGGCGTCAGGGACAGATGGACACTGTTTCATAATGGTGGACACAGTCTCAAATGTCTTCAGCCCGTGCACACACAGGACTGAGTTGGACACAAGCGCATACATTATACATACATTAGAGTTGACCAATACATGCTGTATGATAATGCTGATCAAATCAACACATCATGGCTCACTGGATATTTTCTGTATTTTAAGATAACTTTACTAACTTTCTTGTTAGATTTTGAAATGTTTCACATCCTCTACGAAGCTTTATTACAAAAAAGGTGGCCCATAAAAAAGTATTTCCACGCATGCTACTCAGGGCAATGGCAGCGAGTGGCTCCTGTGCCGACAGCACATCGTGTCTCACCTTGTCGTACTGGCATACTACTACATTCTCTGTATCAAACAGCTCCTGGTCCTCCTCATCACTGACATCATCACCACTGTTTAGTGGCTCCTGATGAGAAAACAAAAGTTGAACAGGATTGAAACTGTGACTTATGGTGTCAGCACTTTGACAGTTAAAATGTGTTGTATGTGTTGGACTATGGTGAGCTACATTCTACTGTTATAGTACAAGCATACTTGTAATCTATCCATAGTTATTATCTGTGAAAAAGAAAACACGATTATACAATACAACAAAATTATTTTTCCATAACAGATTACGCCGATCTGCTTTTTAGTTTCCTCACCTCCTCGACTTGTCCATCCTCTCCCCCATCCTTGTCCTTCTCCTCTTCGTCATCTTCATCGTACTCCTCCTCCTCATCCTCATCCTCTTCTGAGGAGGTGTCCCCGGTGCCGTCCACCTGCAGCATCATGGGAGGCTGCTGGGCCTGAGGCTGGGTTTGAGCCTGAGCCTGTTGCTGGGCCTGGGGCTGCTGCGGGACCTGTGGTGCAGCTGCACCCTGGGCCTGCTGAACCTGCTGGACCTGAGCTGTTGCTGCCTGACCAGGCTGCTGCGCCATCGCTGCTGCCTGCATCACCTAACAGGCAACGGATTGTCAGGTCATCAGTCTCATTAGTTTCCTGTTCCACAGTGTAAGGCTAAAGTAAACAAATCCAGTCTACTTATAGCCACAGATGCCAATCTATAATATGTCAAAACACAAAAGGTAGGAGGGAAAACAAAAGTGCACAGCAAACTTTCAGAAAAAAAAAGCAATTAAATAGGTAATGAAGGCAGTGGAGAAGTGCTGACCTGTGTATTGCCTTGGACTTTGTTTCCTGAAGCTAAGACAATCTGCTGCGGCTGGATGATGACTCCTGTTTGCTGGGGCAGACCTCCCTGCAGAGGTGCCAAGACCTGGACACACCGCACACAGGAACAAGTCACATTTTGTAAAGGCACAAGGATAAATATTACTCAACTGCCTTTGGAGGGAAATGCTTTTGAGTGGTGTATTTTAACTGGATTTCACTATGCTGGCTAAATTGGAGAAGTCATTGATATAAAAGGTCACACAGGTCTTGAAATGCCATGTGAATATACAAGGTTGTACATGTAAAATTTGATTTGTGCACATCATTTTCAGCTCTGCAGGCACCGGTAATGTAAGTGGGTACAGTAAATATGATGTGCTGGGCTGCTGACTCTCACATTGACTTGCATTCACAAGCTCTCATGCCACATGTTCAGTTTCTCACACAGTGAAAAACAAATTTGAACTGATAAAGCTGCGGCGTGAAAAGGAACTAACAGCATGCTTATGTTGTTATATAAAGTGCTGTCACCCCACAACTTTTTAAGAGAAGTTAAAAGCAAATGTAAGCTCAAATTTAATTCCAAAATACTGAAGATTTACTGATATTTGAACTGCGATAAGATAACATTGCAGTAGTTGTGCTGGAATTTGTTCCTACAGTGGTGCAAATGCCTAAAAAGGAATATTACACTAAATTGTGCTGTAAAAAAAAATACTGGTACAGATAAACCCGTTTTCTTTTTAGTTCTCGTTTCCATTTATTATCTTCCGCAGATTCATTGCCAGACAACCCACAGCGTTGTGGCATTGCGACTTAAATGTAACAGACTGATTGACACAGGATGCAGATTAATATACCCCAGGAGCTGTTGATGATCGTTCTGAAGTACACAAATAAACAAGCCACATTTAACATCGCAGCCACTTTGCTACTGCGTTCTTACCTCTGATTAAAAGATATAAGTACTCCTATGTGCCTCACGGGGCCTACCTGCTGTATGACTGGTGCCTGCACGCCTCCAGGCTGCATCTGCTGCTGCAGGAGGATCTGCTGCTGGGGCTGCTGGATGATGTACTGAGCCCCATTGGGAGCACGGACCACCTGCAGGATCTGACCTAAGAGAGCACAAAGCACATGGGATGTGAGGGCAGCTCTTCATTTAATAAATCACGGACACAATTTGAATGTCCTTATGGAAGACCATTTTTATTTTCCATTTTGAGAAAATTTTCATTATTTTGAAAACATCACTGTCAGTTAAAGATACAAAGTATTTTTTTCTCATTATGACTCAGAGTTTATTTCTCATCCCACTGGTAGAAATGGACTTCCAGAAAGCATTTGTTCTCTGATTGGATGCACAGACAAACTTGAGTTCTCACCTTGGCTGGTGATGAGCTGTTGGTATGGGGTGACCCCTGTGGGCAAAGCGAGGGTTGCTGCGGTAGCTGCTGCACTCTAGAGGACAAGAGGAGAACTGACATGAGTCACTGATACAAACAGGTACGCACTCACTAGCATGCACACCAACACTCATTTTACAGGCAAAGGTTGGGTAATTTTTAAAGGTATTTTTGAATGTATGTTTTAAGTTAATTTCTCTGGAGTGATTTAATATTTATGAAGCAAAGCACAACCACTTCACAATTAAAGTGCTATTATTCATATTCCCTGGCTGCTGTGATAAAAGCCTTTACAAGCATTCATGTTACCTGCCAGATTTGATGGTGAAAGGTTAGACAATTTGCAAGTGAAGTTTAAACAAAGTGTTTCAGAATTAAGATGGAAAAAAAATCGGTGTATTATTACAGCACAGATGCGAGCCTTGACACCAACAGATGGCTTGCTGAACAGAAGTGTTGCTGAGAGAAGGAGGTACAAAAGAAAGGGAAGTGTTGACACTCTATTGTGCGAAATTAAAACTGATGAAGGAAAAAGTGTGTTTGTCAGTGTGCGTGAGACACAACAGGAGCATGTAAGATGTATTATCCAACTCTCTGAAGGTCCTTCATCCTCTACTATCTTGCTTCCCTCTGCCCCTCCATCTGTCTGCTCTGAGTAAAAAGCCTGCAGAGACACATTAAGTTCCTCTTTTCTTATTCTTGACTGGCTGAGAAATATGTATGGAAAACATTTTTCTTTTCTCTTGTTAAGATATATTACACTTAACAGAGTGCTTCAGTAGCAAAAGGAGTCACTGTAAATCAGTGGAGATCAGATTGTTGCATTGCATGTACTGATATTGCTACGAGCACAAAGCCTGTAATTGTATGTCCATTTTATGTGTCCTTAATCTCCTTACCATCCCCGTCGCACTCATGTGCTGTAGAATCTTGGAATCCTGAACAATGACTTGCTGCTGGGGAGCTGTGGACAGAGAGAAAGACAAGTACAGTAAGTACAGAAAGACAGTAGATAGCGGTGTGCACGCCCACAATTTGGTGGAGCAGGAAGCAAACAGCAGCAAACAGGTACCTGTTTGGGGGCAAATGGTTCAAATAATAATAGATTTAGCAGTCACTTAAACTTATATGTGTTTTTTAGTCGGCCAAACACATTTTTCTGCCAGTTGTGTATAATTAAACTTTTGAATATAAAAAACACCTTGTTATTGAAGAATGTTCTTCTAAAACCCTTACTTTTTGGACGGACTCTGTTAAAGAAGTTTTCTGCTTTCCCCATACACAGCAGGACATTATTGAGCCTCTGTGCCAGAAGTCCTGCCTACGTCTCAAAACCACACTTCAAATAAAATCTAAACTTCTTAAGCCGTAATATTTGCCAAAAATCTAAATAATACCTTAATTGCAAGAAAATTCCTAGGAAAAACATAAACATGTGTGAACACTAATTTGGTCACGTTCAATCGACCCCAGGCTCAACACTTAAATTAACTGGCAGGTGTGTATGTTAACATTTTTTAATATCAACTCCAGCAGAAAATGGCCTCATTAAAGAAAAATGTTATTTGAAAACCCCTACTTTTAGCAGGATTGATAAAGAAATTGACATTTTGTGTGCAAATGGCGTTTATATTTAGTTGATTCTACTGTTGCAGTTACCAATGGTTGTCCTAAACCTCGGTGGCAGTGCTGACGAACCTTGCTGCTGCTGAGGGGGCAGGATGACTTGCTGGGCCTGTGCTGGCTGGGTCACCTGCTGGACTTGTTGGACCTGCTGAACCTGCTGCTGAACCTGCTGCTGCTGCTGCTGAGCGGCCTGCAGGGCTGCCTGCTCCTCAGTGTGGAAGCCCTCCACTGCCTTGGACTGCAACAGCTTGTTTTCCCATAGCTGAACGGGAGAAAGAAGAGTTTTAATTATATTTTGTGCCGTGCCATTTCATTAAGTCAATAAATGCTTACAAGGCATTTTCACATATAACCATGACCCCAAAACAGTTGGGACACTGTCAAAAACAAACTAAACTGAAATATTTTTGCTACTCTAAACAGAAAAAAAACAACCCATTTCATATTTAAACCATTAACCTATTATTGTAAATATACTGCCCTTCTACACATTCTGACAGGGGCATGTTTACCACTGTGTTACACCGTTTTATTTCTTTTAACAACACTCAGCAAGTGTTTTGAAGCTAAAGACACCAACTGTTGACATTTTGAAAGTGAACTTCATCCCCATTTCTGCTTGAAAAACAACCTCAGTTACTGGAGTAACTAACAGTCTGAGGTCTGTGGTCATATTGTGTGTTTCATAAGGCAATATTGTGTCTATAAACACTGGACTTCTGAATTATTATTTTTCACAAAGTGGTGAACCTTGATCCGGCCCTGCTTGTGAATAAGCTAGCATTTCTAGGATGCTCCATTGATACAGAATCATTACACTAGCACATATTACCTTTTGCATGTTCTAAACAGGTTTTTGGAGCATTTCAACAACTTTCACAGTCTTTTCTTGCCCCTGTCCCAACTCTTTGTATGTTCCTGGCATCAAATTACGAAAACGAATCATAGAATATGATGAAATTTACAAAAATCCCATGAAGATATGGTAAAACATTTAATGTGCTTTATTTGTGCAGTTTTTAATTAAATATGTCAAAAAGCTAATTCTATACGGACATGTCATTACTGTAAGTGGGACTTTCATTGTGAAGAAAAAAAAAAAATCATTCACTTCCTACACTACAATGAAGAACCTCACTAGCGATACTTCCCCTGTCGTGTTAGTACACTGGAACAATGCTGCTGGGGACAGTTACCGTTTTGAGCTCCAGGAGCACTTGCTCATCCACTCCCTCGTCCAGGAACAGCTCTCTCACCTCGTTGATCACATCCTCAATCACAGACTTGTATAGTTTAGGCTGTAAAAGAACAGAAAAAAGGAAGTGGTTTTAATGAATGTGTTGTCTTAAGAAGAAAAAACTTAAATCAATACAACCACAACATACATCTGTTATTATACATGTTTACCTCTTTAGGCTTACTTTTATATATACCATATGGCGTTTGGTATTCAGAAATATGTTTAATAGGAAGACATCGGCTACTAATGCTTCACAGCTGCTGCAGCATTACATGTCTAACAGACCATGTTGATATACATTTCATTTTGCATTGCTAAACAAGCATACATTAGTATAATACAGTATTAAAGGGTGTTTATCTGATGTAGCCTAACTCTGAAAGTGGGCTTTCTGACATAACACCAGGGATTTAGCTGCCATGTATTCACGTCACTGTTTGTTATGCTAATCAATAGATATTAGCTAGGTCTATATGTGTCGTCTGTAACCATCGACATGGTACACAGTTTTCCCCGGGGGTAGCGTGGCCTGCGTGGCGCACACATACAACGAATGTATACCGTTTAAAGGTCTACAACAGCCGGATTCAACACCGGAAGACAGCGGTACAATGGTAGCACAAAAGCGACAAAGAGACACACACAAGGCCACCGCACTGCGCTACACTGTCCCTAATGTCCGCAGCACGGACCTCGGTCTCTCCTTCCCTCCCCCTCGGCCGGTTTGCTCCTCCACTATTTAAAGCACAGTCTGGTGTTTATATGTAGAGCCGATGACGTAGCGTCGAGTAGCACCTTCCCATCCCGGGCAGTCTATATTAGACAGCCAATATGGCTGTATAAAACCAGGCAGCAGAAAGGAGGAGGGCCAGAAGCGGAGCGAGGGGAGACGTGGAAGCCATTTTACGGAGCAGCGAACTGCGCGCTCGACAGCCCCGCACTTTCAACATTATGTGGCGGAATGTGAAGGATATTTTCGGTGTAATATCTTATGAGAGCTCAGCTTTGGCTAAGTAGAATGGCCTTGTCGGTGGGGAGAAGGACACAGTTGTTATGAGATGGGTAAAGGTGGTGGTTTTGGACGGCTATTCTGCCTGCTGGTCGTGGAATGGTGGACAATGATGAGGCGTTAGACTGAGCGTTGACGTTTTTCGGCTAAGGACACTTTAATTTTTCCAATAAATAAGCTCAAATCTTTTCGCAGTGGATGGTGGCGAGGTGCTTTGCGAACATATGCAGAGTATACATAAAATGCAGAATAGACAATTTAGCTTAAATTTAACATTTTGTCCATTTGCAACCGATTCAACGACACAAGCAATGCTCGGACCCTTCACTACAGCAACAGCACAAACATTACATACCATATCTACGTAAACCCTTATTCTAAATTAACGTAGCTATATATAGAATTTCAGAAGACTCTGAGATGCTGTAATGAATCAACTAACGGCCAACTAACGAAAGCCCAAATCTATCAAAAAAGCCCATGACTTGCAACTTTTAAACGGTTTCTTAATCAGCAACCTTAAAAAAAACTTCTACACCACATCACTAACTTTACGCACAGCTCCTCTTTGCGTTAGCCATTGATTCTGCCATATGGCTTTATCTGAGAGAACAATCTAGTTTCGAAAAATGGTTAAAATGGCCGATTGACTCAACTTAGAGTCTTCATTTTATTTGATAGAAAAGTGAAGTGTTGGTTAAGCAGATTCATTTTTACTGAAATAAATGAAGGAAAAAAACAGTTCGTGACAGCTTTCCATTATCTTTACCCCCATTTTCCCCCGCTGACAATCCTTAGAGATTGATCCTTACCACTGGGTTCGAGTTAGCCGAGCTCGCCATTATACGCGTAGTGTAAAGACCACACGGAAATAGGCGAGAAATAGAGCCAAAAATTACAAAAAAACGACTTAAAACAACTGGGAACGAAATTTTAAAACAGCCGGCATCACTTTTGTAAATAAAACACAGTTTTAACGGTCTTATTTACAATCCCGGGCTGCGACTCCCCAGCCGTCCTCCTTCCGTCGTTGTCCTGCTTTATATACTGAGCGATGGAGCTGCGAGTGCGCGAGACATAGGGCAGGGTCAAGCTACACATCGCGCGAGATTTGTTGTAGAGTAGATGACGACCAATCAATACACCTGTTGCTGGGAAATGTAGTTTAAATTCGACAAGCTGTAAATAAATGTGCACAGATCGCATTAGCTGTATAATGCTATGTGATCCTGTTTACTGAATTAGGCCAACTGTAAATATTACTAAACATTTAAGGAATTAATTACGCAGTTACAGAAGTCTTTCTGTTCACACACTGGTAGATCTTTGTGGACAATATAATATTGATATATAGAGAGAAGTTATACATTTGTAGCTTGTACAAATTTAACAAATTCCCAAGGAAAACCTGACTTTCTGCGTAAGCTGTAATATACATAAAGGAAAAAAGTCTTAAAATCCAGTCTTTTGTTATTCGTCTTCAGATTTCGTTGTGTTTATATATGTTTTATCATTTTATTTTAATATGACATATCATTTCTATGCACGATTGGTGGCCACTTGGTACTGTTATACTTTTTTGGCCTGTTATGTTTAAGTACCTGACTAAGCCTATTATTCAGTTCATTATTATTAATTAAATAATTTTGTGTATACTTTTTAAATATTCATTTATTTAATCTTTTTTTTTTAAATTACATTGTTCTGTTGTTGTATAACATATAAATAAGCACAACCCTCTTTTCATTAGGCCTTTGTATGCACTAAAGATAATCATTTTCCTTGATACTATCTTGTTATACACTAAGACCCGGGCTAAGGTATTGAGGTTATAGTTGTCAGTCTGGCCAGTCTACATACTTTATTATTTTATTTTCTCTGTGAATATTGTTAACACTTTCCTCTGATATGCATGTGTATGTTCTGAAATACATAATAGACGTGTACAAATTAGACTGCATCAGATTATTCCCCAGAACATTCCCTTCATCTTGTCAGGGGTCTTCCATGACTTTAAAAAAAAACAAGTTCTGGATTGTATCAGTGCTTCTGTGTGGGAATATTTAATCCCTTTTGCTCTTGGTTTGAGAGCACTTTTCATGCAGTAATATGTTGCCGCCACAAGAGTGTGATCACACCACATAGCAGGACTCCTTAACACACGCTCTGGTTTTCTGATTCCATGACACACACATTAACAGACACACACACACACACACACACACCGTCCATTCACTTTGTATAGCAACTGTTTTACACATAATTCAATAAAGTGAGAGTGTAAGGGATTTTTTTTTCCATGAGCCACATCCATAGGTTCTATCATTTTAACCAACAATACACCAGTCCTGACTACCAGGGATACATTTCCTAAAACAATAAAGCTTTGCAGTAAATGAGAGCTGACAAGAGAACGTTACCTCCACTTCTGTCTCCATGGAAACTTGCCTCACTGGTCATTGTGTGGATATGGATGATATAGAGCGGGAACACACAGCGCTCTGTGCATCAATCCACTTAACACTTCAGTGTGCCTCCTCTACGATGAAATGTCACAACTGACTTCATTTCATGTATTTCAGTGAGGGGAAAATTAAAGGTCTACCTGACACTGATGAGAACACACTGTAGTTTTTACTTCTCGGCTCTTTTTAAAGAAAAAGTGGCAGTTGTGATAAAGATGATTGGAGACTGGAGTCTAGCCGGTGTTTCTCAAACTATGAGCTGTGATCAAACCGAGGCATGTCGTCGCTACCTTTGAGTCTCACTCTCGGTAACTGAGTAGTATGATGCCCTCTAAAGATCTGGAGAACGCACACTTTTCTCCCCCCTCTTTCTTTGCTGTAGTTGCATAGCAACAGAGGAGCTGCTAGCTCCAGTTGTGTTGGTGGTGGGAGCGCCGTGCACAGGGAGGCACTGGCTCCAGATTAAGCCTGTCTCTGCTTCAATTATGAATGGGCTTCCACTGCCACACGGCTCCAAAATGGCACCACTCAGATTGATAAGGCATTGAGGAACTCTTTGGTACACTTAACTCTTTTACTTCTCTCCCTGAGGGGGAAGCTGAGTTTGACTTTAATCAGAAGTATTGAACTTAAATGATTAGAGGAAGTAAATGAATAATTAACTGGTGGAGGAGGCATGGTTATGATAAGACCCTTGTTGATGGGAATATGTGAGGTTAATGATTGGGGTCAGCCTTGAGAGCAAATTAAAGAGTCTCCAGTCTCACAAAGCTCGCACTTTACCAGGAAATGGGGGTTAGTGTGTTGGAGTGGTGAAAAAGAAGGGGGGTAGAAAGTGTGATATGCTTTCTCGTAAGCCTGAACTATATTTAACTCTTAACTTTTGAGAGGAAAATGCTTTAATTAATGCTTTTGTTAGCCCACATGAACTTCCCACCAGTGACGCTGTGGTCAAAAGTATAATATGGAACTTCTTGCATTGAAAAATTTACAACTGTTTGTTTTCTATTTTATATTATATTGAGTTGTCTTTTAAGATCATACCAAATGTTTCCATACCAAAAGAAATCTGTCGCTCACTTCCTTTATGTGCCATGTGCCCATTCCAAACAATGTAACTGTGGGGCGCCACAGGAAGGAGTTCTTCAACCAGGAAGTAAGTTAGCATATTAGCTCAGGTGTAAATTCATGAGGATTTTATGCCTGAATAAGGTCAGTGGTTAACACAAGCTTAATAAATGTTGGTTTTATTTAGTACCCCCAGAAATGGAGGATTTGTAGACGGTGGCAAGGCAAATCAATACTTTGTATAACACCAAGGGTATTTTTTTCATTTTTGCCATGCTTCAGAGCCAATGTTTGTGACAAAGTTGACAACAAGAAGAGTGACATGATGCCATAAGGTCCAAGAAGTCTTTTTCACATACTACATCAGGAAGAGACATATTTTAGTGGTACAATACACTTTTTTTCAGTGCAACAACCTGAGCAAAATTACTCGTTTTGCAATGAAACTATTCATTTGATCCTATAACATTTGGAGCGTAGCAATAAACTGTAAGTCAGCAGGCTCAGCTGGCAGACGTCTCAAGGTTATTTGTTCTTTAATACATTCAAACCAGCACAATTCACCAAGCAACTTTCATAGAAATGAATGGGATTCTGCCTGCAAACACTATATCCAGTGGCCTTAATATATCCACCAGAACTCAAGCCATTTTGATTTTTTTTTTTTTCATTATGTCTTGTTTGTGAGTTGCCTTAACTATTTGCTACACTGCTCCCAGCATCTCTGGTGTTACTGCCCTGTTAGCTCGTTAGCTTTTGGGTAACATGCAGGAATAGACACAATGAATACAGAATATAGACAAAAGTGAGGACTTAGCTCCATTTTTATGACACAAATGTTAAGATAAAGGATTTAAGTCATTCCTGGATCTGAAATTATCAGAACATTAGTGGAGGAACCTCTCCACCAACATGCAGAACTCACAAGAAACACAGGTTTTCAGAAACCCACTTATTCAGAATAGCTTTTGTGTGAGACTGCTTTTAGTTATTTAGTGTTTTCTCCCTGTTTTCCGTCTCTTGCTCCTCCCGAGTTATAAAAGGATTGTGCTTTTAACCTGTATTAAAACTGTGCCTGTTAAGTATCTTTGAGCTCCCAGAATAGGGCTCCTAAATAATATGTATTGCTATTATTATTCAATGTGTAAGATTCATTGTTTTAACTATTTTAAATCACCGGTTTGTTTTGGAGATAAGAAACTCTCTCTGGATAACTCAGCTCAGAGTTAAAACTTCCTGAACATCTGGATCATAAATTACATGAAGGTAAAATTGCTTTATTCAATGCTTTTACCAGTTTAAATCACACGCCTGTTTGTTTTGGAGTGGAGGAGACCTCTGTGTATATTCAGCTCCTGGTAAAAACCTCCTTACAGTTAAACCCTGAAGGATTTGAGAAACTGACATAAAGTTTCTGCAGAAAATTACATATTACACTTTAAAATGTGTCATTCTAGCTGACATGGGTATTATTCTCTATGATTATGGTTTTCATGTTTGATCCAAGTCCGTCAAAAGGAGCAGCCAAACAAATCTTCTGCAACTTGTATTTTTTATTATTGCAACCAACTGGAAGACAATACATCACATAAACATCATTGCAGTTTTTCAGAAAATGGAAAACAAAATAAAACAACATTTATATATTTTTTGCCACGGTATTGGACAACGTTGATATTTACATGTAGTGATGAAATAGGTCTTGAAATCATTCTTTGGCAATATGATTGCACAATAAGGAGAGAATTGAACATTTACTGAAAAAAAAAAAAACCCAACACCCGGGTGCACTCTGCATCACATCTCACAGATCAATAACAGTTTTGCATTTTGACATCTCTAACCTATGGCTTTCCAATATTCAGCTCAGACAGTCACCAAAAAAAATAATGGCAGTATTGTAGATCATTTTGTCAGAGAGAAAATAAAAACAGAAAATGAAAATGCACATAAAAATATCAACAAATAAAAAATGGCAACTGTATTTTTTAGAGCGTTTCGTTGTATGTTTGGCAGGTTGGAAACAAACACTTGTTTTAGGGGGCTTTTCAGGCAGTGAAAGTATATTTCCTTTGCTTTAAAATTGTCCAAGGTATATTTAATGTGTTGCTCTGTTTTTTTTCCAGGACTCGTAGGTCAGGAGTTCATCTCTCCTGCATGTCACCGAGTGAGTCAGAGGAAAAAGCTGGTTGCTAAAGCAACGCATTCTCCCCTCGACATGCCTCTTTGCCAGCTGAACACGTTATTAGTCACCACAACAGTGGATTGTTGCTGCACATACAGCAGAGTGCTTGACCTGGGCCGCGGGAGCACTCAGACAGATATCAGACAAGAGACGGATGGCACACAACAAGACAGTGTCTCCTTTTAGCCTTTTTTTATATGTCGGCATGGATACCATACAAAATGCAAAGCCGGTGATGCATGCTACAGGTGGCAAAAGACTGTACCAGTGGATGGGACATGCATTTGTTTGCCTGCTTGGCTCGCTGACAATCACTCCATTGAGCTTAAACAGAAACCTTGTCTGACTGCTGCTACAACCAGCCTATGTTTTCTCCTACAAAGCTGCTTTTTATATGCCTTGCATCTCTGCAAAGTGAAGGGGAGGATTAATACTCTTATGCATTCCCGTTGCAGCAAAAGCATGCCGAATAATGGCAGGACAGCATCGATATCACTTCTGATGCAAAGATGTCAAAGCTCACTACCGCTCTTGTGGATTTCAATCGAGTCAGTGTTTTCATTAAGTGCGATAAAAATACTCTGTCAGAGCGTATTAACACAAACCCTCTGACTCTGGATTGGGCTCTTGAGGTTAATATCTATTAGGGCTGTCAATCGAATTGATTAAAAAAGAAACAACTAAGTAGTTGCTCAATTTGCTAAAATTATTTCCAATTAATTCTATTTTTTTTCTTAAGACAGGCTTGTAAAAATGGATCTGTACAGGGGGGACCCAGAGGTGAAACCGGTCGTACCATTTTTTCTATGCCATAATGTCGCCTAATATTCAGTAAAATGTCTGAAAACTGTAAAATCCTATTTAAGTTGTCGATAAATACGTAAGTGATTATGTTAATTAGGCATATGTTATCATGCCATAAATTAAATGCTAACTAATTAAACAGCAACACTTGTTTTAAATGTTACCATTGGATTCACATCAGATTCCTTCATATGAGTCAGAGGGTGACCACTCCTCCTACTCGTAGGTGCAGAAAGCCCTACTCAGCATATTTATTGGCTGGTTGCTGTTTTGTCACATTTCACTTTAATTTTAGTCATGATTATGCA
>JAOWBC010000383.1:1243701-1257673 GCA_028566105.1 Hypoplectrus providencianus | reverse complement strand
ATTTAAGAAACCGTTCTTGTTAAACGCTCCATATACAATGTCATGTGCTTTGCTATTAATTACTATGTTCACTAGAAATAAGCTGATAGGAACAATGACCATCTCAACCTGCTTTATGCTGGAGATTTAACCCGTACCTGTGAGGATAATAACCACTGCCTATTGAATCGCATGATGCTCTGAACCAGGGGATAGAAGTTGCATCATGACAGATTTTGTGATATCAGCATATATTGTGTATTGTGTTTACCCGACCTGACATTTAAAACCTGTTATAAACACATGAACATTTCAAATAAATCACAAAAAAAGAGTTATTTTGACAGCACTAACAGATATGCAAGCTTGAAATCCACAACAGCAAGTAATTGAATTTATCAAATGTTAAAAATACTGTAAGTCAATAAAAGAAAACCTTTTCTAAATGCCATCTCCTACATTCCCCTCTTTCTTTTCAATACAACTCCTAAGTAGCCTGTTTGGAGATATGAGGTTCTTTCAGAACACCTACAAAGTTTCCCGTCTGATCCGTACATTTACACTTAACAATGCCGATGGAAAATAAGGACACATGTACATATACACACAGGAGAGAGAAAAAAAACAATACTGTTATAAATAAAGACAAGGAACGTTCTGTCAAAACATGTCAGAGACATGACAACAGAGGTACTGAGGGCAGGCAGGCAGGCAGGCACAATGTTAAAGGGGTGTGTGTTCCTGGGCACACAAACTCACACACTCTACAGATGTGTTCTGAAATAACACTGGGGTTAACACTGAACACCTAAAAATCACTGTACAGGCAGAAGAAGACGGAAGCCCACCCCTACGAGGTGATTCAGCTGGCCTACATAGCCTGAACCCGAAGCCCAGAGAGGTGGCACCCTCGGGGCCTCTAATTGCAGAGTGATCTCCCACGCTCCTCCCTGAAGACGTGTCTTTGAAAGCCCGCTCAGAAAAAAAAATAAAAATAAACCAAAAAAATAAAATAAAATAAACCAAAAAAAAACAAAAAAAAAAAATCCAATATAATCACGGGTATAAGAATTGGCGGCAAAACTTTTTTTCTTTCCTCTAGGATCAAGGTTTATATGAAAATAAGTCATGCTTCATGCTAAATACATTGTTTATCTTACATGATCTTTGAATAAAAAAGATTTGCTTTTTATCTTATTTACAAGCACCCATGCAATATAACTGAGAAAGTCCTGCAGGTCAAATTGCTTCAATTAAGAAAGGAAAAAAATAAAATATTTTCTAACCTTTTTACAGAGTTGTCCACATGGGACAAATTGCTTATATCTTTATGAGGGTAGAGTGAGGGTAAACAGACACAAACAGAAACCCACAGTTCATGTATATAGTTCTTTGACATTGTCAAATGAATAGGAAGGTGTGGTAGCTGCTGGTAGCTACGATATCTATACCAGGTGTCTACGTCTATGGACAGAAGTACTGGGGGGAGTTTAAGGGACGTTTACATTATGCAACAACAACAACAAAATGAAGGAGATATTGCCTCAGACCCGGCACACTATCCATCTCTATGGTGATAAACATGACCTTTTTTTTATTTTAAAATATCTATTCTTAAATACTATGAGTGCTCTTGAAATAAACCATGTCTTTACCCATGATGCTTTTATTATAAGTGGTGTTAAATAATCTTAAGTGCATGAATATATATCACATTGGGTTTTACAATTATTTTGACTCCCTAGCTCTTCTTTACTACTATGCCTTCTCTCTTTTTTTTTTGTCAGCTGTCGTTATCGGCTACATGAAGCAACCTGGTCGCTTATCTTTGGCACAGTCTCACATTTGTGCTCGTGGATGTAGGAGAGTGATGCGAGCGAGCGAGCACGCGGCCCAGAGAGCGCTAAGTCTGGTTAAATAGGCTCTGCCGTCTTTTGCTGGCATCACTGCAAGATTGCTACAGATTCACATAGAAACAAACAGGTAAGACAAACAGCCATCTTCTGTGTTTATGCTCCTCAATGTGATTCAGTTTTGTTCAACTTGTCCAAATTAGTGACAAAACATGCTTTTTTTTATGGCTTTCATCCCCTTTTTAAACAACAAAAACAACAAAGACACATGAGAAATACCCATTGATGTTAGTGTTGCTGAACATGTAGGAAAACATAGATTTTTGATATTGCCACAAATAAGTAGGATTCACCTAATGCCCTGCAGATAGATAGAGGGAGATGAGAAGTGTCCGTTGAGACTAATGCTGTAGTAACGTTACCTGTTGACCTATTTGTGTGTCGTATATGTGTCCGTGTGTTAGTGTGTGTGTGCGTGCTTTGAACTGTATACTGCAGAGCGACTTTAGTTGCTTCATCATGTCATCAAACAGAGGAGGTTCAAGAGTAAAACTTTCCACACTGCAATAAAAAATAGATTTGAGAGAAAAACTATCCACACCGCAACAAGAACTGGTTTATTGCAAGTAAAAGACATTTGCGATTAAAAGTGTATTATTGCAGACGAAACATTTTTTTAATTCAAACTTCTGCTTTTGAATCCAAAGATTTTGCTTTTGCAAATCCAACAATGGAGCATTTGAATTCCAAATCGTTTTCAAACTCAAATATTTTGCATTTGAATCCAGCACTTTTGTTTGCAATGACAAAAAAATGTTTGCAAATACAAAAGTTGTTTTCAAATCCAAAGATTGTGTTTGCAAATCCAGATCTGTTGTTTGTCAATCAAACTTTCTGTTTGCAAATCTCAAAAATTTGCATTAGAATTTATTTTTTTAAAATGTCAAATTCCTCCAAAAATCTTAACAAATTCCAGTTTGGCTTTTGAATCTTTTTTTTGTTGTTGTTGTTGTTGTTTTGAAATTACCCCACAATAATTTAAAAATCCCCAAATTTTGCATTTCAATCCAAAAGTTTGTTTTTGCAAACCCCAAAAAATGTTTGCAAATCCAAATATTTTGCATTTGAGTCCAAATTTTCATTTCCACTTGTGCTTGCTGCTGAGCTGCAGCTCTTGGATGGGATCTACGCCAAAAGATGTAAGTGCGTCCCTGCTGATCAGAGTGACGGCTCCGCAACACCCACTGTGAGTAAACAGCAGAGGAAGTTCTGTGGTCCGTGGAAAAGACGGAGATAAAGCGATGTTGCCAAGCTGTCACCCTGGTCGACACACTTGATTTTGCAAATTATTATATTTCCACATTAATACACATTTAATCACAAATGCATTTTGCTTGCAATAAAACACTGTTTGCAGTGTTGATTGTTTTTCTCTCTTTTCTGTTTGCCTGCATGATAAAGACACTAAAGACCCCACAGTGTACGTCAGTGTGTGTTTGCATGACTATGTGTGTGTGTTAGTTTCTCAGGGCCTCTTTCTGCTCCTTCTGGCCCTTGGCGGTGCGGTTTGTGATGTTGTTGAGGCAGGCTCTGACCCCCGCCAGGTGGAGCAGCGACCCCGCCGCCTCCTTCATCTCCTCGTCGTCGCTCTCCGGCGGCTTCTCCACCGCCGCCGCGCGCCGCTTCTTCAGCGGCAGCGTGTCGCTAATGCCCCTCGCTCGGTTTTTGGTCCAGGGCAGACTGCTCCCTGCCAGAGTCCCAGCTCCCGGCCCCGAGCTACGTCTCTGTCCGCGCAGGGGCTGCTGGGAAATGTAGGTAGCGGCGGCAGTGGTGATGTGAGAATCCAGCGGGATCTCCCGGGGCTCGGGTTTGACGTCTGATTGGATCTCCACGGCGATGATGTCATCGTCGTCGTCCAGCGGGGAGGAAGGGGTTCCGGCCTGGGAGGAGCAAAGCCTGCTGGGGGACTTGGCGGTGCTGTAAGTGTGGTCGTCCTGGAGGTCCTCGCTGCAGAGCGGGGGAGAGTAGCGGGATGGGCTGTCCTGTCCTCGGCTTAGATAATCTCCCAGGGATGATCTGTATGAAGCACAGGGCGAGAGAGAATACTGTTACTGCTGCTGTCACCCTGCCAACCAGGTGGCCTGTCTGTATACGCTGCACTCCACTGAGGCTGCTCCAGTTTGCTCTGCATTTGGCCGGGAAGCAAAAAGAATCCACGTGATAATCTATCACCCTCAAATAGCCCCCTCAAGCCTAATGCGCATATTTCTCAGGTCAGATTAAAACCTTGTATCTCCCAAAAAAAAAAAAAGGCAGCCGCTCCTTTTAGAAATGAGCAGACTCATTTTCACATTGCCACCTTTGCATTTTTCAAATGACACAGTGCATTTTGAGCAGGTCGTGTGCTCCCTAAGGTTGTGAAACTTGCTCAGCACATAAAGGACCTCGCAAGCTTTAACCCTTTCGATGCTCTGCCAGTGGGCCTGGATGACCTTTATTCTCTAAAAAAAATCTCAGGAAGCCTTTGGTACCAACCATGTTATGGTATCTTGCTGGGAAAGAGGCTAAAAACCTCCAGAGTAATGCTGTATTTCAGCGATGGAAAACAAAAGTGTTGCTTAACCCCTGACCTGAATGACACAAAGTCTCCTAAACCATGCTATTCCCCACACAAAGTCAAAATCATAAAAATAATGTCAGTATTTGAATATTCCTGCATACTGAGGGTCTGAACAGCCTTGGAATTGCAAAAAATCGAGTGTGATTTGAAAGCTGAAACTCTTGTGGATTCAATGACCCCAATTCAATTAATGTGTGACGACATCTTCCCTGTACCAACCATTACATTGTAGCAGGAGCCTTTCTTTAAAGTTGACCTCACTGTATAAAGGAGCTGCTGTGACCTCTAGGATAATCAACCTCATGAAACCTTTCAACCACAAACTAAGACACAGGGCATTCAGAGGGTGTTGGGCTTTCCTGGCTATATTCACAATAAGGGGGTTGATCCCACAGTAGTTACCGTAACAGAAACGCTAACCATCCATTTGCTGAAATTCAACTCTTGTAGAAGTCTCGCAGAGGTGGTACTTTAAAGGGATTTTGGCCTTATTTTTTAAATTCAATTCTTGAATGTATAAGAAATCAACTTCAAGATTGCTGGAACAACTTATGAGACATAGTTGGACCAGTGAATTATATCCTGCCATCAAAATGTTCTAAACCCTTAGACACTTTCAATATTTTTTTTTTAATTTACTTGTTACATTTTATTGCTAATTTACAACTAGAAATTAATCAAGGTTATTGGCATTTAGGTGTATGTTACTTCTGCATGGCATCTACTGAACCAGCCTCTGCCTTTGGGAACAGAGTGTGAAGCTGAGAGGTTTAAGTGAGCCACAGACTCTGCAGAGAAGCCGTTTAACCACTGTCCACTGTATGTCAGCTGCTACATTACACTGCAACACATATTTTGCTCTATTAGTCAGAAGACACTTTTCTCTGTAAGGCATTAAAGGACAGGGGTGTGTTCTGACAACCAATAAATCAAAAGGAGCTTCAGCAGCGTGCCCTGTCCCCCGGACATTTTCTCCCCTCAGAATGAGCGGGTTAGCATATTAATATCTTATAAGAAAAACATGCACCCCTTACAGTGATCAAATATTCACTGCATACCTTTAGTGAGACTTTGGGTATGTTTAATTCATTATGCGGTGCAGGCCATCATACTCTTATGCTCCTATGATGGATGTGCATGTCCATGCATGCTCCGAATGTTCTTTGAATCATGAGGCCTCTCCCTCTAATAAACCTGTTTGTGTGTGTGTGTGTGTGTGTGTGTGTGTGAGACCGTTATATAAACACACCTGGATAAAATGTTCTGAACAGCAGGGAGCGTGTGAATGCCTCTGACTTTTGGACACAATAAAGATGTAATTATGTAAACTATCAGTGGAAAATTTGGGTCTGTTTTGTGTATGTGTGCTTTTTGTGCTTGCTTGAAGGCTACTGTATGTCTGTGTATGTGTGTGTGTGTGGGTGGGTGTGTCTGTCTGTGGGGGAATGTGTTTGTGCAGAAGAAAGCCCTGACTGACATTAATTATGGGGCAACAGGAGCAAAGTTAACCCACCTTATGGCCGAGGTTCTGCTCCCCACAGGGCTTACAGGTAGGGGTCTTATCACAGGGAAGAGTGCCTGGCTCCTAACACGGGCGCCATTTTGGATCACGCCACGAGGAACTGAAAAAGAAAGGACAGCAGACGTAAGAACTCATATGGAGCCACCTGCGACACACACATCACTTTAAAATCAGGAAGGAAACGCAGAGGAAGCCTCTCCAAATCCTGATCGGACCTCGATAAGACCCGGGAGCAGCTCGATGAGCATTCACTGACCGTCTGAGGAGGCCAACAGGGCAATATTGATGAGCAAGGCAAGGTTAAATTGAGCGGGAAAGCGTCATAAATGAGTTAAGGCCGCTGCGAATCATTCAATTACCAACGACCGCTGGGCTCGGCTAAATCCAGCCTGTCTGATACTGCGGGTTGAACAGCAGGTGGCTGAGAGTTAAAGGGGGATACCGCACATTTTAATATGGGAGTAATGGCATTTGTTTTTATAGTTAGTTCTGACTCATTCAAAGTACATTTTAAAGAAATCTACATTAAATAAAATTCCTCTGCTTTACAAATGTATTAGAACCTAAGTAATTCGGCATGTTGCCAGATCATTTTTTCTACTCATAGTTATCCAATTATTTTCTCAACTAATTGTAAGAACAAAAAAAAGTTCTACTGCCAAGTCAGCATGTTTACACCAATTTATTTTGTTCTGGCCAAGACTTCAAACACCACCAAAATTAGCTTGGTTAAACATTAAGGGAATAGAAAATTCTGGGCATTTCTGGTTATTAAAATGACTTAAACATTCTTTATTATTAACTGCTTATCCAAACTTGGTTGGCAGATTGCTGGAGCTGATCCCAGCTGACATTGGCGGGGTACAACCTGGACAGGTTACCGGACTATCACATAGAGACATCAGCCATTTACATTCTCATTCACTCCAATGGACAATTTAGAGGTTTTTGGACTGTGGGAGGAAGCTGGAGGACCTGAATTGAACCTTGAAACAGGGGCAACCCTCTACTGAAACTGTATACCGTACATTTTTAATGGCTATATGCTGCAAGTAATGCTTATTTTCAATATCAATTTATCTGCTGTTTTTGGTAAATTAATTTATGGTTTCGGTCTATAAAATGTCAAACATGAAAGTTGTTTTGCCAGTCTAAAACCAAAATATATTCAGTTTATTATAATCTAAAATAAAGGAACCTGTACTGTCCATCTGGTCAACAGTAACATTGACCTTGGTCAAGGAGGAGAAATGTCTCAGGGGCCATACTAACCAATAGTCAAGGAAACTGGAGAATCTATACCAGAAGGACAACTCTACAGCACTCCATCTAACAGCCATTTTCCTCCACTGAATAAACAGGCATATGGCAGCCCACCTGGAGTTTACCAAATAGTGCTTTCTCTCATCTAATGAGACAAAAATTGAATTCTCGGGTCTGAAAGCCAAACATTTCAACTGGAAAGAAGCCGTGCTGCTTATCACCTGGCTATCACCTGGTGTCACTGCACTGCAGCGTGACGTCGACTCCATCGTACAAGCAGAGCCAAATACAGACAGGCCCTTGAAGAAAACGCCACAGAATGGGGCAAAGATTCACCTTCCAGCAACACAACACCCCGAAGCACACATCCAGGATAATGGAGTGGCTTTGGAACAAATCCCTGAGCATCCTCGAGAGGCCCACCCAAAGCCTGGACTTGAAGCCATTTGAAAATCTTTTGGGAGACCTGAAGATCATAGTTTACCAACGCTCCTAATGCAGTCTGACAGCTGGTGGACTTAAAGCTATAGTCTTCTGGTTACTGTGGTGGCATGACAGTTTTTGATTTTCAACACGTGCAGCTAAGGAACAGACTGACTCATTCGTTTTGACAAGAAGATTGGTACCATTCTCAGGTGTATATATAAAACATGATGCTAGAGCTAGCAGACCGTTAGTTCATACCAAAAAGGCTTGAGAAAGGAGGACAGCATGTCATTATTTTGTTTTTTAATGTATTAAAAAAAATTGAGATAATGTGTTGATCAAGGAGCTCTTGATGTGTCTGGATTTACAATTAAAATACCTTTGGAGACTAATACTGATCCCACCAGTTATGAGTTTTTATGCTAAGCTTAACTAAAAGGCTGCAAACTGTTGATTCACATTAACTTTGCAGACATGATGTGCGTTTCAATCTTTAGAGCTAAACCTTTTTAAACAAGTGAATGAGCCAATTTCCCAAACTGTCACAGAAGTTGGATTCTAATTTCACTATGCTATAATAATTTATGTTTATGTGCACACTCATGAAAAATAACAAACCTTAACAATTAAACTTGTGATGCCATCAAAACAACCTGTTTGACAAGGAATTCATTTAACGTGTCCGATGTAGATATTTTTTTTCCCAAATACTTCCATCCTGACAAACTCTAAAGGACAATTAGTATTTTCATTTATATTACTCTATATCACTTAAACTCAATAGGAAATTGTTTACTGAGGTAATTGTTCGTTGATTATTTTCTCATAGACCTCTATACAATAAGTTCACTTCTTTTAATTAGTCTATTGCTCAGAACCAACAATGTCTCAGATAAAGACAAGTAAAAAACACTTCAGAAATAAACCAAACTTATAGCATCACCAGATATTAGTTTGTTTCTTTTGTAGCCTGGGACTTTCCATCAAGGTTCAGGTCTCTACTTTTGTTTCCTGCAACACTGAATGGACTATTAAAGACCAGAGGGGAGGTCTCTGTGTACGCTTTTAACTCTGCAACAGCTCTAAATCTATATCCATATCTTTATTATCTGTGTTGCAGAAGAGCAGGGAGCAGAAGACAAGAAGAGTGCATGTGTACGTCTGAGCCAAAAGCTCTCATTACTCAGGGCTGGCTGCTCACCACAGCCATCCCAGTTCACTAAAACAGCTGTCATCTTCATCTCTGGGGTCAGTTTGCATTTTTGCAAATGATGACCTGCTGCTTGCTTTGTGCTGCAGACACATTTGTTAAGGTACAAACTAAAAGAGTGTTTAACTATACCATCAATACACTGTTGCTTGTTTCCCCTTAAATCTCAGTGAATTTATGATTGATGTTATGAGGAGAAATCTAATTCACCCCAGGAACCACAAGCTCATTAAAACATACAAGTTGTCATGGCGAGGCCCCCCAGAAACCATCCCACAACGTATATTTGGCTCACGCCGTAACACGGGGATGAATTATGATAGATCTGTTTGTCGTTTGTCATTGTTGGTGTGTTTCTGTAGCCTTTCCCTCGGCCGCCTGCGTCCACAGTAATCTTATTGACTCCAGTTAGTGTGGCTCTGCCCCTGATATCTCCAGCTCTGCTCTCCATAACCTTATAAGTAGGTCCCTGCACAGAGTCTCTTTTGTAATCTTGATCACTCGCTGCACGGCTGTGTGTGTGTGTGTGTGTGTGTGTATGTGTGGGCAGTGCATTAGGTCTCCCCGGGTTGATGTGCACCCACCCCTCCTTCCCCACCTCGCTCCAGTCAGGCTTTGGGTTGCCATAGCAACGGCTCCCCTTCCACATGCCACAGAGTGGTAGATCATGCATCAGCAGAGAAAGTGATAGAGAGAGCGAGTGAGAAAAAAGGGGGAAAGGAAATACCAAGCTCTGTTTGACATGGCCTCTCATAGCTCGGCGACACACTCCTGACCACCACTGTTTACCCTAGACACACACACACACACACACACACACACACACCTCCCTGCTCGCAGAGACAACTCTCCTCTTATGTGTTTGCTGTTTGAATTTCAAACCCTTTCTCTTTGTCTTTCTAATTCTGTCCTCTCTTGTTGATTCCTTTCCCTCTCTATCGATCTCGCTGTCATTCTATGTATAGTGGTGACTCATATCTCCAACTGAGCATGCACGCCATCCCTGCAGGTAAAAAAACCTGGGACATATGCTAAGGAGATGAGGCGACAAACTAAGTGGGGAAAAAGCAGGCGGCGCTCCCGGAGCCCGTCCTCTCTCACTGGGATTGAGCAATACATTTTTACTCAAAGCAATAAAAAAAAATAACAACAAGACTTGGCTTGGTGTGCAGAAAGCCCAGGGAAAAAAAATGTAAATACAGAAGAGAAGAGGTGTCTGTCTGCATCTCTGCCTTCTTCCTAGAGAGAAAAAAACCTCTAGTTTGCCTTTCCTCCCATGTCTGGTCAGCTACTCTGCCTTTCTGTCTGCTTCCTACGTCTTTGCCTGCCTGCCTGCCTGTTTTCCAGCCTCCCTCCCCTCCCCTCGCCGCTCCACTCCGCTCTCATGCGCCGTATACGCACTCAGCCTCCTTCTGCTCTCCTGTTAAATGAGTTCCACATGGCCCTGCAGGCTGCAGTCTCTGCTCGTACACACAAACACACACACATGGTCCAAAGGGTCAAAGGTCACTCCCGGCAGACCTCAGGAAAGCAACCGTTTGAAAGTGGCCTCTCGCTCAGTCAAAATACCCCCCCACGCCCCCATACACCACCACCACCTGTCTATCTGCTTGGCTGCTGTGTGTTAAACTGAGTCCGAGGGCAGCATGCATACTAATGCTGTCTGACTGACGGACTGTTTTGCTGGTGGGCTGGCACATTAACTGGATGGCTAACTGGCTTGTCTATCTGACACTCCAGCTGAGCGTCTTAGCGGCAGGCTGACTGACATGTGCTATGACTTACAGGGGGAGGCAGGAGAAAAGCAGCACTTCATTACAGTTACTCAGTAAGGTTTAATAATCCCAGCTCGATCGCGGGTCATTTCAGGGCTGAACGTGAAGCAGCAGCACACCTCTGCTCCTACAGCACATCTGTACCGGTTACATCCTGCTCTTTTATTCTAGTGCTGTTTGGCTAAATTTGGAACAGTGAAATGTTCTGACCCGCTGTTTGAGTAAAAAGTGATTTGTGCTCCTTCGAAATCTCATATTGCTTTGAAAACTTAAGAGAGGCACTCCATTGATTTTACACATAAAGTTCAGTTAACTTGAGGAGTTCTGCTCAGTCACTGAAAACAGCTGGTGGCAACTTTGTCAAATCTTAAAAAAATGCTTCAGTTACCATAGAACTAAATTGATTCCGATCCTGTTTTTTGTTTTCCCAACTTTAAAGAAGTGCTCTGACTTAAAGGTATAGTATGCAGATTCTTCTTAAAAACAACTCATGTAAAATGAATCCCTTTAAATCATTACTTTTGATCCCTAGAAGTGTGCGCTTCTCTTTGCTTGAATTTTCTGAGAATGCAGAAATGCCGAAGCAAAGTTAAAGTGGAAGTGAAAGTGGGGTTTACTTTCAGTTCAGGTGATCCAGGGAGGAGGGGCCAAATTTGAGTATTGTGTTTAAAAGCAGTCAGCTAAAGGACTGGTACAACCACAAATTTTACACATATATAACCTTCTGCAGAACAATTCATCATATTTTTTAGGTTATTAGAGATGGAAGTCATTACAGGTAACAAGGTCGACTCTTTGAGTTGCAGAGTGGCAGGGAAACATGTCCACTCACACTGATGGATGCACTGATTAGATTTGGGTGGGTCAAAGGTCAAAGGTTGCGGTCACTGTGCAGCACCTTGTGTCTGTCCCATTCTTTTGAATGTGTTATCTCAGGGACATCTTGAGGGGATTTACTGAAATTTGGCTCAGAGGTCTCCGTTTTTGTTTTTAAAGATGATTTTTGGGGCATTTCTCACGCTTTATTGGAGTGTGACAGAGACAATGGAAAAGGGAGTCAGAGGGGCTGACATGCAGCAAAGGGACCTAGGGTCGGATTCGTGGCAGGGACTCAGCCTACTTTTTTGTGGCCATAACTCAAGAATTAATTGACAAATTTTGACAAAGTTTGATACAAACCAATAATTAATAATTTGCATTCAAAATGGCAAAGGTCAAACTTCACTGGGACATCATAATATTCTGCAAAAAAACATTCATCTTCAACTCAGGACCAAAAAGAGGAGACTAGCTGGATTCTGAATTGGTGACATGAATCCTAAAAAAGGAAATGACTGTATAGAAGTTGTGTGTGTTAAGCATCTAAATTTAAGAACTTGTAGCTTTTATACAGCAGATAGATCCATATTTATTATAGCATTGTCTACTGTCAGCTATATATACGAGTCAGGACGGACATGGATGTAAACTGCAAAGTGACTGGTTTGCAGAGGCATACAACTACAAGGCACTAATTCTAGCTTTGAGCTCATGTTTCTTTTTTGGACTTTTTATTTCTACATTTACTTTGCATTGTTTGTTTTCATCTCAAATTGTTCTCATTTAGCTTTCTTTTAAAACAAATTATTCTTTAAAGGTGGTGGGTTATAGGTAATATCTGAATCTGCACACTAAGCATTATAACTGTCAGACAACTAGAACTGATATAAGCATACCACTGTATGAAATACTATTAAATAAATCCTACAAACTGTCTTTCTAAGTGTACTTCCTACCTTCAATTCAATTTAGTTTTTGCTGCGTCTCAATCTTCAAAATAAAAATAGCTGCTGCAATCTAGCTGTCTATAGTTGCAATAAAAGAGGAATCTTTAATCTTCTCTGCTATGTGAGCAGAATATTCTCACTGTACTGTTCTCGCTAGAGTTGAAGGGTAATCATTTGTAAATAGATGTAATTCAACAAACCCAGTATACGTTTGAACCGTCAAAGTGGTTGTGATGTGCTGATATGCTGCGATTAAACATTTAACAGCTGGTCAATTTCTCTATTAACTTGGAAACACCCTTCCACTGCAGCTGACAGGTTTCTAAATGCTAAGACTGAAACAAGCAGAAACAGCAGCAGGTGAGCCAAGACCAGATCCCGTGGAATTCACAGCTCCTGGAGGATGAACTTTGGAGCGATGGGGTTGGATTAAGGACAGCGCAGCCAGGCATTTGTCCTTGGGTTGATCCTGAGGCAGAGCCGGGCCACAGGGAGAGGCAGATTTCAGCCCACCTCGGCTCTGAAAGCTCTGGGAATGGGAGATGGAAGTAATAATGGAGGGCACTAACAGCCCCGAACTCACTCTCCCTGGCAGTCCACCGCCACCTCCCCGCCCCCCTCACCAACCCCCATCCTCTTTTTCCTTGTCTTTGCCTCTGGCTGTCTGTCACAACTTTCTTTCTCCCCGCTGCCTCCGAATGTCACGCCCGACCCTTCCTTCAAAAACACATTACACATTTAAAAAGTTCCCTCTTCCTGTCTGTCTGTGTCACATGTGCGCTCCGAGTTCCTCACTGTCCCCGCCCCACTGTGTCTCTATCCGTCCGTCTAACTATCTATCCAGCCGCTCAGACACATCACTCTCACATTGTGTGCGTCTAGAGGGAGTCCAGGTTTTCAGACACTCTCTCCAACCTCGGCTCCTTGACCATTACTACTCCATTATCAGCGGCGATGGAGGGCGCGCCGCAGACGCCTAATGTATCCATTTCCCCCTCCATTTAGGACTCGGCAGCCCAGCGAGCTCCCGGAGTGCTCCCTGATTGGGATTGAATGTCCATTTAAACTGCCGTCCAGCCACCAGGGAGGAGGTCGAGGGGGGAAGAGGAGGAGAGGCGAGGAATAATGGGAAACACAGGGAAAAAGAGGGAGTAAAGGAGTCAGACTGTTGTGGCGAATGAGGAGAAGGAGGCGAGGGGATTGCTCCCCAGCCTCTGATTCCAAGCTGAGATTTTCTTCTCTTTCTTTCCCTCCCTCACTCACTGTGTCTCTATCACCTCTTTTTTTTTTTTTTTTAAACTTTCAAATACGCCTCCGTAGAAAAAGCTTTCCTCCTCTGGCGCCGAGCCAAGTGTCAGAACTCAGCACTCGGTATTCTCAAGGTGCGCTTCTAAAAAGAGGGATTTGGAATTGAGATGATTGGAGTTGGCACATCCGTAGAGAGGGATGGGGGGGTGGGGGGGGTGGGGGGTGGAGAAAGAGTGAGAGGGTGAGACGGTAAGAGAAAGAACGAAAGAAAGAAAGAAAATAGAGGCGGGAGATCACACACGTACAGTAG
>JAOWBC010000383.1:1199196-1211240 GCA_028566105.1 Hypoplectrus providencianus | reverse complement strand
AAAATGTTGTCATCTGCATAAAATAATAAAAGGTTAAGACTTAATGGTGTTCCAAGATGATCCAATAATAGATTTAAAGTAAAAAAAAAGTCGAAGATAGCATTCTCGCTATCAACATTAAAATCTCAATGAATTGATCAACTTGTTTGTAATTTTAGGTTTTAAAGATAGACAAAATGGATAAGTCTAAAAACTGAAATATGAAGAATGTTATTGACTTGTAACCCTGCTGACCTCTGTTTGGCTCGAAATGCTCTGAAGCCTTTGTAGATGGAGCCAGAGGCCACCAATGTTTACATGGAGGGGAGAAGGTTAACAAACCCCTCTGAGAGTGGAGAGGGTGAAGGCTAATTCTTGTGCTCTAATTGACAGTGTAATCATCTTACACTGCATTCATGCTCTCGCAGATACTTGTCTAAATCACATGCCACATTTACGTAATCCTCAAAAGATCTCCATTCCCCGTTGGCAGCTTTTTCTGTCTGACTTGCGGGAGTTTTTTGTGAGCCAAAGCCAGAAGAAACATTTCAATAAAGCACTTCATTTCACTGTCTTGTACTGGAGCCTGCTGCAATATTAGTCAAAACTGACTTTCAGAGAAATCCCCAAGTCATCAACTTACAGAACCCCCAAAACCACATCAATGCAGAAATATTAAAATAAAACCAAGATAGGCTTATGACACGCTGTCAGCAACGCATTTATGCTCTGCTCTGGGCCTCGGCGGACTGAAGCGACTATTACAACTTTGTCAGTTTGATCACTGCTCGTGACATATGTTGCATGTCACATCCTCCTGCTCCTCGCTTTCCTGTCAGTCTTTACTATACAGCCCAATAAAGCCAGTGCCATGAAAATAATCCCCCTACCCCAGAATGGAGTAGTAATAGTAGTGTAGGAGATAGCGGCGAAGAATGCAATAGTAGCTGGTAGGAGTTATTACTTTGCAGAGGGGTGAGCTGAACCTTGTGGCTCCTCTGGCCACAGTGATAAAGCAGAGAGTCAGATGCACCGAGGCAAAACTAATCTGGAGTTTTGATGACAAAAGGACGACCTTTATCCCTCCTACACATACGCTGGATGGATGGAAAGGAAGAGGAAGACCAACAGAGAGAAGGAGAAAATGAGAACTCTCTCAGAGACTGGAAAATAATAACTTCTGCTACATATATGTCAACACTGGTTGGAGGAAGCCTTGTGATGTTCTCCATTTTCAGCCCATGAAATTGCCCCCCTCCTTCTGTATTTCCTGCTTTTCCCTAACGACAAATGTCAGGATTCCAGAGGGCTTTAAGGAAGCGAAGCAGGACCAATCACATCCTATGAGGTCCAAGTGTGTCTTCCTTTTATATCATCCGCAGCAGCAAAGAGTTATGGAATAGAGGTCAGGGGTCAGAGTGTCCCAGAGGACTGCTCCTGACCCCTTGGTCCCGGCTGCTGCTCTCGGGCCTGCCTGGTTACTCACACAGTCGCACACAGACGCACACACATATGAACTGAAATTCAGATATAAAAAAAACACAAATGCTTTCTTTGCCTTTCGCTCTGAGGACCTCAATTCACCAAAGCAACACTGGACCAGTTTAAACCTGAAAAGCAGACACTCAAACAGCAGCTTTCCTCTATTTTATCAATACACTATTTCTATAAGACTTTTTTCCTCACCCATAGCTGACCCTTCACTAAGAAATCATGAACAGAGAGCCAAGTCTCCACCCAATTGCCAAACTCTCTGCAAAGTGAAGCCAGTGCAGTAATTCCTTAATCTTGCATTCAATCTAATAACCAGCAGGGGGCAACTCCACTTGGTGCCAATAAAAAAGTTAATGTCTGTGAGAAAATAATTCTCATTTTTACTTTATTTATAACTTCAATAAAACATTTTCCTAATGAGTTTATGGTCTTAAAACCTAATGTTTAATTTTTATCATGGCATGCGTGTTTTCTTTTTTAAACTTTGGCCATCTTATTGTGTTTTCAGTTCATTAATATCAACTGGAACACCATTGCTGTTTATTATATTGCATTGTTGTTTCGTATATTTACTTTAAAGGATAAAACCCACGATTTTTTTGATAGCCATTTAACTGATCATACTTACCAGTCGAAAGTTAGAATTAGTTTGTTAAATATTATATTATCAACATCCCTATGTTGGTCCGTTGATCAGACAAACCGAGCAATTTGAAAATGTCACCAATTTAACAGTGCACTGATAAATAAGGAAATAATAGAGAAATTATATGCTCCTCAATTGCAATACATAATGTCCAAAGTATATAGATTAATAGACACTTTATTATAAAGGTTTGCATAAAATGGGGCAAGTCCTTGCTGTGTACCCTAAACATTCTAAGTTTAAGTACAAAGTCTGTCTTACCAGAGGATTAAACACTGCCCCTCTGTCTATTGGCAAACCAACTAAGCAGATAATAAGCACATAATATACAGTATATTTAGGGGAACTGAGTCCCAGAACTTTCAAACTGAAAAATGATAGCACAAAAACACATCAATGGGGCCACTGCTTATGCTGTAAGAACAGCGCTGTACTGTTTCACTAAAAAAGCAGCATGTACACACACTGTTACTAAGAGCCGAAAGCTCAGAAAAGACACGTGTAATGTATGGTGCAAGGAAATCAAATATTGCCAGTGAATAATTCAAGACGGCACACACTCAGACACACACAGCCTCCGTCCTCCAAAGTAGGCTAACCAACAAAGCAAACAGACATTTGCATCAGGCAAACACAGAGTAAGTTTGGTATGATTCATCAGCAGCCAGCGATCATGAAGTCACGCTCATCCTTGCTCTCTGAGGACGGCGAACAATCAGACGTACACACTCATGCAGACACACAAACTGAGGTTGGGAATGTGGGCGCTTGAAGGTGACTTGTGTGTATGTGTGTGTGCAGCCTGGAGGTCCCTTGGTAGAGTGCAGGGATAGTGTGTGTGTGTCTGTGTGGTGGACTGACTGCGACAGTCAGGTCAAGCTTAAAAAAAGCCCAGGCTCAGGGCTCCAGACTTCCAATGGTAATGGCCGTGACACACCACATGCAATCACACGTTCGCGCACGCTCACTCAGTTACTCGCTCGCTCGGTTGCTCATTCGGTCAGTCTTTTATTTTCTCAGTCACTCAGTTCAGGTCAAGTCATCGTGCTCTCCCAGTGTGGCATTCAGCATATGCTTCTGTTACTAAATAACATGACCACTACTTCTACCAGAAAACACCAGGGTAAATTTCTGTTCTGTTTTGGATTCCAAACTACCCACATCTGCTAAGCTAAGAGGCTAACGAATCAGTTATTGAATCATCTGTCTCTCCTTCAGCAAAGTGCAATTAATGTACAACACATGCAAGTTGCAGGCCTCTCATTTTTACCCGGCACTGATGATTGCTGTTGCCGGTTAAAATGACAAATGTAGCCAAAAGGCCCGAACGTAACTCTCGGCTGTTGTCTAATTAATGTGCTCTTGCAAGCCGGAGGGTGTACTGTGCTAAAGATCATTTGTTAGCGAAACAAACAGAATTCTCTGGAACCATTTGATTATTGTGGACCACGGTTTGGTAGTTCAACAAGACCAACAGAATGAGGAGGCTGCATTTAAAGGCAATTTTCAACATGTTGGGAAACAATGTAGTTTTTAAATTTTTCTCAGTGAAGCTATGGTGGCAGGAGGCAATTGGATTAGCTTAGCATTAGCATGTGGTATCTTGAGAGCCAGGCTAGCTCTGCGATCTGCTGTGCCTCACTTTTGTTGCCCCCATCTGGCAGTGAGAGGAATAACACGGGAATTAGTCCTTGGTGTTGATCATTTTTCTTTTTTATTTTGATCTTTCCTCTGAAAGTCAAGTTCCTTCTTTAACTGGAACATCTACTCCAAAAATGTTTCTTGGGGTTTTCCGCAATACCATTAACTCACTCTGTAACTACGGAGTCTCTACTGTTCCTGCTCCCTTTTGCACTGCTTGGATGAAGTAAAACACATCACTTACAGTGTGGCTATGTGATAAATTTACCACAGCCTCTACAACTCTGGTATACTGCAAACTAAGAGAGCTTTCCTTGGCAAAGATCAACTTCATTAGCATTGTGCAAACCCATTTGGCAAAGTATGTCATGTAAAATTCCACTTCAGCTTTATTGCTAAGCAAAGTAAATGAACTCCCAGTTACAGTTCCATACTAAACATAGAGACATGAGACAGCTTTTCATTTAAACTTTCAGAAATAACATGCAAAAGTTAACCTTGGACACAACATTTTGCGTGATTGTATTGACAGAAAACATGCTATGGTATCATGGTATCTTGTTATTGGGATACAAAATAATCTGTATTGGTATAAAATATTTTGGCAATTTAGCAAAAGCCTGGTGATAATTCTCCATTTATACAACCATGATATCCCTAAAGGAGAAGAGTTTGCAAAACCATGTTAGGATAATTAGAACAGAAGTCAGTCCTCATATTGTAAAAAGAATTGAGAATCTGACATTTCTGTCGATTTATGTATTACTGTTGAGAAGTTTACATCAGATCTGTGTGGAGTGATGAGAAGACAAGATAAATCCACTGTTTCCGCTTTGAAAAGTTGATTAAAGCTAATATGTGACAATATCCGCCATATGTGAAAACTTTTTTAGAAATACTTAAAAGATCATTTGTTTTAACTCCACAGGTTTTTTGATGCACAGATTGGAGACACAAAAAAAAAACAGTTGGATGGAAGCACACCTTCTGATAAAAAGATAACACTTACTCCCTCCCACCTTCTTCGACTCTCCTCCCTCACCCCAGCCTTCCCTCACTCCCTCTAAGGCCTCCCTGTCTTTTCTCTTTGACAGTGAGCAGGTCCCTCTTGGCGTTCTGTGCTCTTTTACAATATTGTGGGAAAGGAGAGAGAGAGAGAGAGAGAGAGAGAGAGAGAGAAAAGAAAGAGAGAGGGAGACTGCCAGAAACACTATACCATATCAAAGTGGCCACTGCACAGCCAACAGAGCTTTGATAGCGGGCAGGGAGGGGTGCGGGTCAGGAAAACGCAAGGAGAAAGCTTGCTGAAAGTGAACTGCTTAAAGAGGGAAGGGTGATCTATCGGGATCCCCACATTGAGGGGAGAGTGGGGCGGATGAGGCTTTGAGGTAGTGAGTGTATTTCGGCTGGATATCCTGCAGTCAGAAAAGGGGGAAAAAAATTAAGCAGGGCTCCCTCTCTGTGTCTGTCTGTCTCCCTCTTTCTCTTTCCCCTCTGGCTTTTCCACTTATCTTTAACAAACAGCAGCTCAGGCTCTCAGCCACTGGCCGACAGTTTGTCCCGACAACAAAAAACCATGGCAACAACCACTGGAAGAGCCTGTCCGGTTCCAAAGGTCCGCCCTCTCTGGCTTCTTCGACTCGCTCTGCTCTTTGAGCCTTGTGCAAATTTGGCTGAAATGGTAGATTGGAATCAATAAGCAAATGAGCTAAAACTTGGTAAAAGGAGTTCGGATCGAGAAACTGCGCAGTCTCGCGTTTGGTTGAGAAAGCATATCAAGATTGGAGAGTTGATTAGATCACCTTTGGCAGAGAAAGGCAATCGGAGCACAAAAATATGTTCCAGTTGAGAGGAGAAAGTGGAATTTGAAAAAGAGAAGGACAAGGGAGTGAGGCAGCAGTTTGTCAGAAGCCTATACAGTCCTATCCGGCCTGCCTTTGCTGACGATACTTACACCGCTTCTGCTGATGATACAACTCTGCTTACATCCTTCACTCCTCCCTCCCACTCCTACAAGCTGTTTTTAACACTGCACAAGATACCTTATGTCAACTGAAACGTGTTCTGAATGCTGACAAAACTAAATTCAGACTGTTTACAAACTCACAAACAGGCCAAAAAAAGGAAAAGCGATATGAGGAATCACACTCGTATGGCAATTTCAAATGCTCCTCTTCACAGGGCATGTTTCAGCACCTCGCACAGAAGTTAATATGCATGTTCTATCCAAATTAATAATACATTACATGCAGAGTTTATTTGCTACTGACCGGTTTCAAAGGATATCACTTATTTTTAGTTATGGGAATATTTGCACAATCCCAAAGGATTAACTGCGCATTGACTTCCTGAATGCAAATTTTCTTATTAAAGTTAGGTATGCTATTTACTGACAAAATCTAAATCTCTTCAACAACATCTGTTTTTGTGATTCTCGTTTTTTTTTTTTGTACCAAACCCAAATGTGTCCAATGCAAGCAGAATAAAAAAAGTCAAGGTGCAGTGAATTTAACTTGCCCTGAGCGCGTGAATGTTTGTCTGTCTCTGTGTCAGTCCTGTGATAGTCTGTTGACCTGTCCAGGGTTTGTCCCAACTCTCGCTCAGTGTCAGCTGGGATCAGCTTGATCTCCCCACCCACTGACTCAGTTCAAATATAAAGAACGAATGACTGAATGGATGAACGTCAGGTGCTAGCTATTGGTTGACATTCTTGATCAAATGTCTATTGGATAGAATTCCATGAAATGTGGATATTTGTGGTGTCAGATGATAAAAGTAGTTAATAAAAAGTTATTACAGTGCCACATGAATGTTTGAATCATCAGCAAAGTCATTGAGATTCATCCTCTAACACCTTAATCATCCTTTTAAAATTTGGTACATGACGATATAGCATTAACTGCAAAACTCATGGCCTTCCCATCAGCCTTATGTGGTTTCCCTTCAGATTGTCAGCAAATGTTATTAAGTTAAAATGGCAAACTAAACATGGTAAACAATATAACTTAACATAAGCATTGTCATTTTGAGCATATATTATATTATATGTATATAATATGTTTACCTTTATTTGTACCTTTACGGTTATGGCAGCCTACTGCTCAACATGACATGTTCAAAACAGATTACAACTCCTCCTGTGATTAAAGTTGTCTGCGTATTTAAGCCTACCTCTGATTTTTTCTGCAACCAATTGTGTCTGATGCTAGAGTGACAGGTTCTGATGAAGGGTCTATGGGTTCCAAGTTTGTATATAGGCTATTATGTTTCACCTCTTTTGCTGGCCATACACATCGTTCACCAGCAGTCATCCATACGATGCTCAAACACAATTTCCAATACTTCTCTGACTGTTAACAGAAAAGTGAATATTCCTGAAACTTAAATCTGTAGTCCTGTTGCCTACAGATTAAGCATTCTCTTGTAGATATATGTTTGATTGTTATATGACAGTTTGATGGCACAGAAAGAGGAGGTTCCTGAGCCACAAACACTCCAGTTACATAGTATGCACCAGAGTGATTTTGACTTGATTTCTTTGAATGTTTGTGAGTCGACCTGGAAGTTCCCTAGAAGACGTGTGCACCCCACTAAAATGACTACTGAAGGATAAAGCAATTTTGACAAAAATACACTCACTGTGATGGATTGCCTATCTCAAGCAACTTTCAAATCTTTTTGCAATTTGATTTAGTTGCTGTCGAAGCTCAATGGGGAAAAAAATGTCGACCTGGAAAGAAGAAAAAGCTTGTGCAACATGGACTCAGATGCATACAAGATTTTCTTCACACATAAGTCAGGTTTGCTCTCTTTGCTGAGACAGAAAGCTTGCTCCCATCATCACGCTAGCACCTGATTAAGTTGTTTTATATTCACATGCATCACCCTTTCTTGTCTTAGCCACTGTAGCAGTGAGCTGCATTACTGACTGTACCTCTGTCTCTCATCAGTGTCACCTTTTATGCTGGAGCCGACAGCCACCCCTTTCCCTGCTCGACTTATTCCACGCTTCACTTTTCTATATAAATATATAAAGCCACTCTGGGTGTACTTATTCACTATTTTCTTACATTGCTGAAAAAAAAAAAGAGTTGGAAAATTACTGTTTGCTGTCCCAGGATTTGTTTTTGTTATCTGTCCCTGAGGTCAGAGCTGAATTAGGCAAAAGTGCCTTTATGTACTCTGCTCCCTCTTCATGGAACTGGCTGCAAAATTATTTAAAGCTGAAAGCTCTCTTCGTGAGTTTACACGGTTAATGAAGGTTCTTGTGGCAGACTCAATAAGGAGCTGTCTTTGCTTTGTTTAGTCAAGATTTAAATAGGTTTGGCAATGAGCCTGCTGGTTTGACGCTGAAGTGTTGCCTATTGGATTGCTTATAAAGCGGTCTCTGGGCTACGTGGCTTTGATTGTATTCTGCTTTTGTGTGTTTTTCCTCTCAGAGACTTTTATGTTTGTCTGGATGCTGCGTCTTGGCCGGCCTCCCTTGATGGAGGAGATTTTTAATCTGTTGGGCTGCCCAGTTTAAATAAAGGTTAAATAACATCTAGACAGAAGCTCGTCTTCACATTAACCCTTAATGACTTCGCCTTCCAGCAATCCAGTTTATTCATCTTGAAAAATGTATTTTTTTCTTTTTACATGCTGTCTTTCCTCGCCTTAGCATTTTCTTATCTGCAGATCCAGAGAGTTGCAGTGAACAAGAAAGAGGATGACCGCAAGTGCAAATGACAGGAGTGGACAAGAAAGAAAGAGTGAGGGGGAGTAAAAGAGAGAGGGTAGTTATATCCTAGGGTCATTAGCAGCATTTCAAAGTCACCCCGTCTTTCAGCGTATGCTGTTTGACAGGCCCTGCCAACAGAATTAGGGATGAGGGATGATGGTGCCGTGATTAGATGTGTAACTCAGGGGAAAGACAGGGCTTGATCCATGGTTAAAGCACACTCACATACATGCATGGCAGGAAGAAAGGAGGGGGATAAGAAGAGATATGATAACCCCGGTCTTAAGAGGTGGTCAGTCATTGATTAGATAGCCCTGAAACTCTTTCTTTCAATGCACAGACCTCATGCTAGACTGCCTGATAAACACCACGGGCTCCCCTGGCTCCCCCTATGAGTGAATTGAATTCCCAAATTACCAGGCTTAAGATAACATACCTGGCTAAATTGCCGCTCTTTATAAGTCTCAAATCTCTTTGTAGATATTCATCAAAGGCTGTTTCACTCCTGATGCGGAGAACACAGGAGATGGGAAACAGGAGAACAACACACAATGTGGTACGTATTAAGGCCTCTGATCTTCTATCTCGAGTCCCTCGTTTTCCGCTACATTCCTTTAGCCAGGGGTGATGTGTGGGAGAAGAAAGGGAGGGGGGGTGGCATCCTCTCTGCCAGCGCAAAATATGTGCTGAAGTCTTCTTGTTAGCTTCTGCAGGAAAGTGGAGGGCAACTGATGCTTTATCTGCCGCCACTACTTCAGCCTTTTATTACAGTGTAACATGATCTAGCTATGCGCCCGCTCCAGTGCAACAACTGTAGCTTTCTCCACATTACTACATTACATACTCGCAGTTCATCTTGCAGCTTCCTCTCCTGACGTCGACTCTGGAGCAGAGTCTGAAGTTTCCATCTGCCCGGTGCCAAATGAACGCCAGTTATAGTAGTGTTTGTTGGATAAACTGAGAAGGGTCCATCTGTTGGCTGCACACTAACTCAAAGGCACACCCACTCCAACATTAACCCTACACACAACCAACATGCCCACTCAAAGACACGGCTGAGACGAGGGAATCCCACCGTGGAGTAGTAGAAAGAATTGGATGGTTCATCAGATGCCAAAACTTGACAGTAGGTTTGGCAATCTGCTGAGAGAAACACCGGTTGATTTTTTAGGGTGACTTTTCGGGGCAACACACACCTGTTATTGCAGGGCTGACAAATGCCTACTGAAACATGACCAAAATTTGTCAATACCACCCAGAAAAAAAACCCATATAAGCATTGAGAACGTCGTTTTTTAATGAATTTTACATGTTTAAAAAAGTTTAACTTTAAAAATTTAAGTGAAAAACAGCAAATGAATAAAAACTAATCAAAGCACTAACCCTAACCTTGCTGGATGACCTAAAGTCTATAGTTGTTCTTGATCTGGTAGACCTAGAATTTCTGATGAAGCTGCTCTAGTCTGAGCTCTCTGTACTGGGTCTGCTGGTTAAGTGTGCAGGGCTTTAAAGGGCAACTTCATCATTATATTCAGCTAGAAGTCTCCCTTTTAGGACATCAAAAAACTACAGCAGAAGAGGAAAGATGGAGCAATGACTGTAGGGGGCTAAAGGGTCCAAGGGAAGCGTGGATTCTGGCTGACTAGCAGCCATGTATAGGCGGTGGACGGAGCTCTCCTACCAAAGACTTGTTCTGTAGCACACACAGCATTGTGCTGGGTCAGCTGATAACACTTTAATGCCTTACTGCTGAATATCTCTGTTTTAGCCTCATCTCAAACTTCAAAACTCACTTCTGCTCGGTTGATCCACTCTCTGTGTGGACAAGTTAAAGATGAATATGTACTTTATTTTATCAAGACAGTCAAATACTCTTTCCATACTATGTGTTCAAAAAGAGATGTTACTTATACACTCGATACTATCAAAAGTACCAAAGCTTTAAAAAAAGAAAAAGATATAGATCCACAATGAGATTTTCAACTCAAGGCTGCACAGACGAAACAATGGTTGTGTGTGTTCAGTGACTTTTTCTGTACCAGCAGGTTCAAGATCCAATTTTGTGTCCCTGGCCCTTTTTGTTTTTTTAGCTGTGGTATGGAGAGAGGTATCCAGTCCTTTTTATACTTACTGTACTGAATCCTGACAACTTTACATCTCTACACAAAATGGCACTGAAAACAGGTACGACAATATATAACAGAAAAATAGTAAATGTACCATACTTATGTACTGGTAGTAGTGGTAGATGTTGTAAGGTTGGTAAAAAAAAAAAGACTGGACCTAAGCATGGAGACAAATCATCAACTAGACAGACAAATCAAACTATTCTCCTGTGTTTCCTACATAATTGTGCTCTTTTAAGAGTGGAAAAGCCTGTGAAACAGACACTTCAGCTCTCCAGTGGAACCTGTACTAATGAAATGGTTTTAGGTGTGCTGGAAGCAACTCAAATGAAAAATCCATCACTAAACACATAAACCTGAAGGAAGTCTGCTCCCATTTTGTTGTTTAGCGAGTGTTTAGGGCTCTGCTTTTCAAGATTAAATAGCAAGAGCTTCTCTCTAGAGGCTCAGGTCTGCAACGACATGCGTTCATACTGGCAGCAATCCATCGTACAGGAGGTACTCTTAAATATTTCACTAGTGACAGCCTTTATGATAGACCTTAATGCAAAGCAACCCCAAGGCATGTTTAAAGGGGTAAGTGAATTTATTCTAGACTGGAAAAAAAAATCTTGCTGTAACTCTCTTTACACATATCTTAACCCCACTGAACCCAAACGTGTCTGCAGGTTTTTTGAAAACATGTTTTATCATTTTTAAATTGCTAAAATTACACCATTATAATAGACAGAAACTATAAAAAACTGAACTAATACTTGGATTTTTAAATTTCTAAAAGGCCTGGGATGGATATTGTGCAATGAATTTCTCAAAGCAAAACAATGTATACTTAAAATCTTGATATTATATCATAATATTCATCAAAAAATAAATAAATAATTGTTTTGTGTGCTCCTTAAAACTATGAACGACTCAACTGAGTCCAACAGTCCTGGGTTTTTACACAGAGCAGAGAGGAGAGGACAAGCCTGCAACAAATGGGACCACAGCAAAAAGTACCCCAAAATCAACAAGTTAAAGCACATTCTCAGCTGGGGGAAGAGGTGGAGAGCTGTGGTGTCTAGAGGAATTCTGGGAAATGTAGTAAGACTAACTGAAGATGACGACAGAGGCTGAAGTCAAGTGGCTCCCCCCCAAAAAGGAGACAAATGACAAGTGCTTATTCACAAAATAACAGAATGTGTTGGACATCCCAGCCTGATGATTTACAACAGCGTAGGAGCAGCTAAGGATGGAATTTTCCTCTGAGGCAGGGCGTTCCACTCTTTCACCAAACGGCAAGGGAAACTCCAGTGTTCACACTTGCACACTCACATTCCTGCACAGATGCACGCATAAAAACAGCCAACAAAACCACACACATTTGTATGAATATACACATACATGCACTTGTTCCGAGTCTCTCCTTGTTCTTCGCCTTTCGCTCTTTTACAGTGGT
>JAOWBC010000383.1:1175267-1193016 GCA_028566105.1 Hypoplectrus providencianus | reverse complement strand
CACACACACACACACACACACGCCAACTGCATATGGCTGCATGCACTTATGACATCACTGTAGCTAGCCAGAAAGACAGGAGCGCCAAGCTGACGTCATCCCATTCACTCAATGTCAATTACGTAATCACGGGGTCCTACGCCTGCAGGACAGGCATGCTGTGTGTGTTTTTTTGTGATCGCATGCAGGGCAAGAACACATAATTGCAATCTCATGTGTGAGAGGAGACATAAAATGAGGCATGCTGATGACATCATTAGCGGGAGGCGGCCTGGCGTGAGCGTGGTGGCTGTGACATGGCGAGAGTGTTTGGGTAGAAGAGGAGGAGACGGAGAGAGAGCTGCAAACAGAGGAGTTATGCAACACAAATCCAACTCAACAGACTAGAAAGGGCCCTTTTTTGCCTTTTCTCTGTGTGTACAGTGTATACACAGTGTGAGGGTGTGTGTGCGTGTGTGTGTGTGTCTTAAGTGACTTTTTCTCCAGCACTTTTACTTGAGGCGAGGAGTGCATTAAAAACACACAAGCACTCAAGCATACTGCTGAAACGCACACTGAAGTCTACACACAGACACATGCATATACGTACACACTCACTCCCCCCCCCTACGTATAAACAAAGCTTCCTAAGGACAGGAAATCCTTCCACCCACGTTCCTGTGTTGCCTGGCAACCACAGCAGCGTCACCGTGTGCATGCCTCCACCGCTGAAAACAACACACAGGAAGACTGAGACACAAACTGCAACTCCTTCGCTCCGCTCCTTTAAAAGCACCTAAAAATCACCAGATCGACGAGCCGGAGCCGAGCAGGCTGATGCTCGCCACAGCTGCCCTCCGATTCGTCAGCTATGGATCTAAACCAAACATGACATCACCCCTTGTAAACATAAAACACTTTTTCCCCCCATTTATAAAGTCTATTTTTACACCCGCTGACGTCTTTGTGCGCGTGTGCGCTCTTGCCTGCTTCTCCGTGTGTGTCACTGTGTATTTATGTGCATGCATTCGTGCACCGCTGTGCGAGGATGCGACCGGCAATAGCTCAGCACGACTAAGTAGAGAGAGGCTAATTGAGCCGAGGTGCCCATCACTGTGGACAATGAGTCCATTTCAAATCAGCAGGAGGCCTATTGAAGACGATTATAACCTGGGGGATACAGAGGAGAATTATTCTTCTAAGCCATTTTGGTCACTTAGGCCGGCTGTGTTTCCACTGCAATTTAAAATCTTGCTTTTAACTCTCCAGTTGTTTTAACACATGAATCAGTACATTAAAGGCAAAGGTCACCTACCAAAACATGAAGCAAAGTGAATTAATGACTGCAAAAAACTCAGCCATTAACTCTTAACTCCTCTGAAAAAAGAAGTGAATGAAAAGCAAACAAAGAAAGGTCGTCACAGCAACAAAGAAAACATTAAAACGGCAATAAAGTTTCTCATCCAAGTGATTTATTGGGACAAAATGCCATGTGGATCAAAAAGTCACTTTCTATTCAAGTTGGTACAAGTAACAGTAAAGCACTGGCATCAAAGATACACTCGATATTGCATAATCCTACAATCCCCCTTAGGTCAATGTGAATGTTTTGAAAGTCAACATGGCCAGGTACTTTTCCAGCAATAACCAGACATGCATAAAAATTACATTTTCAAATCAAAAGGTGGGCTTCACTCCTATGCTTGCGAAGGATATGAGCTGTATTTAATTTAACTAGCTCAGCAGCTGGATTCTGCGATATGACAAAACCACAGAAATCCATCCTGTCAGGCTTTAAGGTTTGTGTCTGCGCAACCAGTGGTTCAGCACGCGCCTCAGGAGCGACCGGTAGTATTGAAAGATGTTCAAGTTCAAAACAACAATGGCAGCACGTAAAGAGGTTAGCATAGATGCTGCAGTTGCATCAGTTAGATCAGAAACGGAGGGTATTTCTTAATCAAATTAACGGAAGGGATGTGTGAGAGTGATAGACAGATGGTTCATCCAATCACCTGCCATTTATCTTTTAGTCTGATCTTTTTACAAACAGTTCCCAATGACGGCTTCAAAGGCAGTTCAACACACTATACATTTCAAGGTCACCCATTATTCAAATATTGAACAGCCAGAGTGTGCTTGGAGGTGCATAAGTAGCCAGCTAAATCTGTCTGTTGAGTATAATACTGTTTACTAGGCAGAGAAATCAGTGAGCTAGCTAGCTAGCAGTTCAATTGAGAAAGCTTTTGCCCAAAGTGCTCTGGCAAGCCATTTTTTAAGCTTCTGTGTTTGTAGTGATGTACCATTGAGTGATCGGAGATTAAATTAGCTGGTAAGAAATGTAAGTGTTTTTAGTTAATAGTTATTAACTAAATAAGTTATTATTTAGTTATTATAGTTCCTGGAATGCAGCTCAAAAGAGGCTACATAATGGACATTTTTGAGGCATTGTGCCATTATTTCAGATTAAAACAGAGACATTTTCATTTGTTGATCGACAATAAAGCTTATCACCTACTTTTAAAATATTTAATTTCAATTTTCATGCAAAAGCGGCAGAGAAGAGGAGAAGAGAGTTTCTTTTATTTTTTTTTAACAAAGATCTTTGGGTATGGACTAACAAAATAACAAAGATTCAAAGATACCAGCTCGGACTTTGAGAATATATCAACATATATCAACTTTCTTATTTTTTACTACTTTATAGACCAAATTATTTCTGATTAATTGAAAAAATTACACGCAGATATATTAATAAAAAATGATGATTAACTGCTGCCCCTATGGCCAAACCATGTATTAGACCATCACTCGGCTTGTCACAGGATGCAATTGGCTCAAAAAGACTTTTAACATATTTATTTTTGAAAAGAGATGCTTCTAAATCAGCTCCCCAGTACAAACACTTAAACAGCCCTTCTTGAAATCTTTATGTCCTAAATAGTATAAAACTTGCTAAAAGCAAAAGCCACTGGTGAATAAGATCTGACTCATTTATGACATGAAAGTTAAAACTTTTTTGGGTACTTAAGCCACTGAGCAAATTTTATAGAATAAACGACTTCATTTCCAACACTGTATCCAGTTCTCTTTATACATCCATGCTATGTTCTTGAGTCACATTTTCATTGACCGAAAGATGAATGGTAAATGACTAAAGTTTCTCTACTCATTTTATTCCCTTCTTTAGCCGTGTGGGGGGTGTACGATGCCTTTAATTAGTTCAGCTATATTTAGTGGGCTTGGATCAGGTGGGAATCAAACCCTTGACGGCAGTGGCAGCACCATGATGTTCTGCACTGAGACAAAAGTGCCACGCTCTCACTATGGATGCAAAGGCAGTGTCTGAATCTTTACATTTCTGCAGATGTGGAAAACACAACTCACTGTGTTATATGATCACATAACAACACGATGAACCTTTGAGCACTGTTCCTTTTATGTCCTCTTTCCACTTATTAAACACACTACAAGTCCATCTTACATGACTGATAAATCACAGACACTATCAGTATCAGCATGTGTTTTGCTCGATATGTAAGGATATGAAAATGACTCCACAGAACTTGCAGTGCCTAAAAAAAAGCTTGAGGATATTCAGAAAGAGGGCACTAACTCTATGTACTAACTATAGAACATTGCATGTGCAATGTTTTATGATAAAATAATATTTGATAAAGTTTAAGACAGCAGCCCTCTGAATACTGCTGCATAGTTTTATCCGTGCAAACTTGGTGCACAATCCACATGGAAAAATTGTATTTTAAATCAAGCTCTCAAATTTAATACATCACCCACCATGTATATATTAATACATACTTATAAAACCTGCATCTGTGTCAAAAAGCCCACATCAGTGAGGCTCTACTTGAAAAATAAAAAAGTCAGGATATTTTATCACTTTTGCTGTAAGTTGCACTTCCATAGTGTTTACCTTTCAGAACTGTATGTACCTCTGCAGTACACTCTTTCTTCTGACTGTGCAGTTTAGACACTCTGCCATATGGCTCATGGGCCTCAGCTGACCAGAGCACCAGAGCAGTGGGTTACAGCTTAGCTCCAGGCACGGCTAATACAATCAGAAATATCAAAAGAGCCACTTTTGAGTATTTACGCTGAATAAATCATGCGCTGGCGTCTGTGCTTTTATTCAAAACACAGACTATTCAATTCATTCACACATGAATTATAGATCCATTATGGACTGTTTTAGCTGCGTTGAGGGAATCCGACTAACAACAGTTGTTCTGAGAGCACTAACCCACTGAGCCATCCATACCAATTATCTGTGTCTAGGGTGGAGTCTGGATTCAATATTCAATTTACACAATTCAATCTCACATCAGAGCTTCCAACTGAAAAACTACCGGTGTCAAAAGAGCCATAACGGACAAAAACAGAGCAGGCTTGCCTCGGAGAAACTCAGCTGTCTCCGAAGTGAAAAAGAAGCGGGCTAACTGAACGTCACACCGCAGGGGTGTCCATTGAGAGACAGGAAGAGGTGGAGGGGCGAGAACTCCATTGAGCGCAGCCATGGGGGGTCAATATGTGAATGAACGTTTGGCATGGAGGTGAATTATGAATGAGCAGCACTCGGAGCACTCCTGGAGAGAGCATGTCAGCCCCCGTCTCCTTCACTCCATCTCCTCCGCTTTCTTTCCATCTCTCCTCCTCCTCCTGTCCTAAAACCTCCATCATCTTTTCCTCCCTTTCCGTCTCTGTTTCATCCCTCGCTACTGGATTAATCTTCTCATCTGCCTTATTCGCGGTCATCTGATCGCTCTTCCTCCCCTCCAGCCTTCCCCCTTAACCCTCCTCCACCTCCTGTCTCCAGCCCAGAGGGGAGGTGGGGAGGTGGGGGGCGCGGAGGTAGACACACACGCCGTCTGTCTGAAGAGACGACAGAACATTCTTTCCCTGCACATACATATTTACACAGCCTCAGATGGGTACTCACATACACACACACACACACACACACACACACACAGTAGCAAAAGATAATATAAAAGCAAACAGTCCTGCACGTGCAAAGCCAGACGCGTGCATTAAGTGAAACGCTCTCAGGCACTGACACACACACATTTCTCCCAGCTGTTCTGCTGGCCACAGAGCTTGTGTGTGTGTGTGTGTGTGTGTGAGTGTGTGTGTATTCGTCTGTGTGTAATCCAATGTGCTGCTGCTCAGCCTGTGCCACGCTCTCTCCTCTGTTGCTGTGCGTCTGATCAGATCTGCCTCCCCTCAACCTGTTTGCCGTATATGGCACACACACACGCACGCAGGCACGCACACACACTCTTTTACACACATATGTATACACACACACCAGAAGCTGCTACTATGTATCAAGCCTCATTCAGTGTCAAGGAAGAAAATAGAAAATCCATCCTGTGCAGCTTTTGCAACCTCAGAGCAGAGACTGTGTGTGTGTTACCTGCTGCACTGAAAAGTCTGCTTACACACACACACACACACACACACACACATACACACATATTTAGATAAATAGTGAAGGGGTGAAGAACAGGGGATACAAATGGACTTTTATTAGGGAGTGTTAGCCCTCTTTTTCACCTAAATCAACTTCAAGTAGCCTACCTGAGAAATGTGTGTGTTGGTTTGTGTTTGTGTGTGTTGGAATGGGATCATGCTGTTCCCTAAAAAGTATCCACTCCTTTTGATCCCTTCACTCCAGTTTACAGCGGTCAGCTCAGCTCGCTTACACACTTTGGCCCCCTTTTTAGCTTGTGGAAAAACAACCCTAAAAACTATCTCACACACAAATATATATATAGGCTCCACACACACACACACACACATACGCTTAAGAAAGTCACACACATTAGCCCACCCCTCACACACACACACACCTCCACTCTTCTTCCCTTTAAGTGCAGAGCCATGCAGCACATGTCAACACCCCGAGCGCGCGCGCACTTACACGCACGCGCACAGCCATGAAAGCCCCATAAAGTCACCTTAGGATCTTTCTGTGTTCCAGACGAGCCCCTTCTTCACAGTCTTCCTCTCCTCTGTCAGACTTCTCTCTCTCCTCCTCTCCTCCTTTCCTTCCTTCCTTCTTTCCTTCCGTGCTGTCCGTTCGTCCGTCCTTCCTCTCTCTTCTCTTCTCCCTCTCTTCGTCTCGGTGCTCGGTCAGTTCCCAGCGTTTTTCCCGAGCCCCTCCATATCCGCCCCGCCAGTCGTTTCTACCACCGAGCGAGCGTACCTTCACACACACACACGCACACACACACGAGCCGCTGCGTTCCTATAGTCTCTCTCTCCCTCTGTTTATCCCTCTCTGCGCTCGCGCTCTCTCTCCTCTGTCGGAGAAGAGCTCGGCGAGTGTGTGCAATGTGTGTTTGTGTATGCTTGTGTGCGTGGACGTGTGTGTGTTTCTGTGCTCTGCCTTGCCCCGCCAGCAGCAGAGGACTTCCCCCGGCGCCCGCCCTGTGTCCTAGCGCCGGTTGGGTTCACTGAAAGAATGCTATTGTGTACGGAAGGAATACCCAAAGATCGTCTATGACTTGGACAAGACGAATCACACATTTTTGGCCATTACTGCATCTTTGATTTCTTTAAATATATATGTAAACATGGTCACTTGTAACAGTAATGACAAAAAAAAACTAAAAACTAAAAAAAAAAAAAAAAAAAAAAACTGAATTAAAAAAGAAAGCTGTTTGTTACAGAAAAAAATCATAAGAACAAATCATATAGAGACTGTACTGCATCAAAATTTGACCGCACGTTGATTGCAACAAGTCCCCCAAACAACACTACCTCAAATGTTATCTTTAAATTAAAAAAAACAAACAGAAGCATCTCCAAAAATAGTGCAAACACTGCCATTGTTTTCAGTTAATCAACATGTCAATATATGTAAATATAAACAGCTGTCATTTTGAAAAAACAGTGTTAAAGTTGTGAAATAATCACAATAATCACATTCTCAATATTACTACTGCACTTCCGCTTGTTACATCAGTTATGTAACTTCTTTATTTCTAGCATTAATTTGCAGCGAAACCTGACCAAACTGTGACTGTTTCAAAGCATTAAAGACATGTTTCTCCATTCATTACATTTACATGTGAGGACATTTTGATCTCCTGCAACTGGCTAGGATGCTCATTTTGGAAAAGATGCTGTGGGTCACACTTGAGGGAAGGAACAGAAAAATGTATTTGGTCACATGGCTTGATGATACATTTGAAGCACATAACTTCTCAAGTACCACAAACATAATTTGCAAAAGGCATATATCTACAAACCATCCACATCCATCCTTAGGCTACATTGTCTCTAACTGAGGAACAAAGAGATAAATACACAGTGCCACAGATAGCTGCTGCTCAACCCATCTACAGCTCATTTAGAGCAGTTAACATCCAAAGGTAAAATGTAGGTTTTTGTCAGTAAGTTGTTTTGAGTCTGTACCCAAGTGGTCGCTATGGCAACAGCAGGGCAGGAGCAGAGGCAGAGAGCTATGCAAGGGTGTAGGAGCCATTATAGATGGAGGATAGAGGGGACATGTCCTCTGCACATTATCACGTCTGAGTTCTGTCGAACCTATTTGTCCAGATCGTAATTAATTATTTTCACATTTTTGTGCTGAAGTCTGAGTACGGTCAAGCAGTCTATGAAATAATTTCTTTTAGATAATGTGTTAAAAAAAAATAAAAATAAAAAAAAACATCCCATGATACCAATATGCAGGTGTATTTGCACACATCCGCCCACATAAGTTTCCCCTTAATCCACCCCCAAAATAGTTTTTAAAGTGCATTTCTGTGATTGAGCATGTGAGTTGAGAGATTTTTTTTTTTAAATGTAGTGAGTCATTGTCTTTAATATACACAATCTTTGGTGCGGCTACCTTCTTCCTCATCTCCCTACACCTCCCTCCCTTTTCTCCCTCCCGTCTTTCCTCAGAGCGTCATCAGGTTGCCATAGCAACGGCCCGCCTATGGGAGACAGAGATCAGACCATTATGGACCATGGGATCCAGAAACTGAAGGACATGATTTTTTTTTTCTGCGAAACACAGGAAGTGGGAACCCTTAACAGGAAAGCATGAACTCCCTTCTTAGTTAAACACCCAGAGTAGCACTGCATGGTTTTGCAGAAGGAAGTTTTGCAGAGTGCTATCTGGGGTGAAAAGAAGCTCTGATGATCCATTTAAACCCTTCAAAAACATAAGTAATGCATGTCTGTTATCCCAGCATGTTGCTGCAGATAAATCCAATTTGATTAGATATGCAAATGGTTTATTTTGATATGTAAACATGTCGCCTCAAGAAACGGTTAACCAGAACTTGCTTGCACGCTTCTGAATTAATGGATCTGACAGACGTGGCAGTGATCGGCCTACTGAAAGCCCACAGTCAGGAAATCCAAATGTGCTCTCATTTTATTTATGGGTGGGGAAATCAAAGTGGGAAAAGTGCATTGCAGCATGTTCAAGTTGAGAGATGGAAGCATAAAATACACCAAGGAAACTGTTTTGTTTAAAAAAGATCAAAGAGAATTGTTGGAAGAAAGAAGTGTGTTTACAAGTCCTCGAATCCAGGCTGCCTCTCCCTGCCCCTATTATTAGTGGGAGGCCGTGTGTGTACGTGAGTGTGTTTGTACCGAGTGCCCAGAGGGCTGCATTAAGCTGAAGTGACAGTGGGGATCTTTAAGATGTCTCCCAAAGTTTGCCATTGAGAGAGATTCTATCTCTATGCCCCAAAAAGAGGAGAGGAGAGGAGAGGAGAGGAGAGGAGAGGTGAGGAGAGGAAGACAAAAGACAGTGAACATGAGAGCATGACATAGTCCAGGTAGGTTCATAAATCTCAGAAGTATGCAACGCTTGTTAGACTCAACAAGTGGAAACAAAAAATCTTATTGACATGCTATTTGCAAAAAAAAAAAAAGATTTTCTGTGTATTGAAAGTGATAATATGTCTCAAAAGAGTGATTAATTACCATTTTTCTATATTAATGAATTCTAATCACCCCTGTTGTAAATGTTGCTGTCACTGATCACAGAGATTCTTGAACTTGATTGTAGTGAGTAACCCAGGCAACCATCTGAGTCAGATCGATTTCTACTGTGTTCCTGTGCCAGACAACCAAATGTGAGTTGGTTTGAGCCCAAGTATGGCTGCAGATGTTGCAGATTTGGCTGGATTTTGAGGGTGAAGAGTTGGGTAAATTTCAGCTGGGAATCAGATCCAGCACTCTAGCTCAATGAGTGATAGCCCATTTACACCTGGTATAAACATACAATCTGGATCTGGATATGTTGTACAAATAATTTTAATTTAACCACACGCCTTTGCATTCACACATGGAGAGTGGGACCAACTTGTCTTGATGATGCCAGGTCCTAACTACTAGGGCGGTCTTCATCAGTTACACAACCAGACTTTTGCTGAGTCTTGACAACACCCAGTCTCAGCAATGTACATTTGCACTTTACCAGCCACTTCACTGGCTACACCTGCTTTTTAATGCAAATATCAAACACATGGCAGCAATTCGATACATTAATGCATGTAGACATGGTGATCTACTGGCCATCTAGGGTTGGTAGACAATGGTCTGAAAACTAGAAAATATCCAGTGATCATTGATGCCTTGTTGGTGCCAAAGGTGATAGGAAAAGAGCCAGACTTCATCAGTAACTCAGAAAAACATTGGTTACAACCAAGTTATGAATGCAACCAATCCTGAACCACAGCATGTCCATCCTTTAAGCAGATGGGCTACAGCAGCAAGAGAACCCAACACCACCTTATTGGGGACACCTTGCCAGCAGGTTCCTGGTAAGTGTATGTGAATGCACATGTGACTGTAGGCCCTGATACACCAGGCCAATGTTGGGCCATCAGTGAGCATCTGTGACCCTAGTGCTTATGATGCCTACCACACTGGGACTTGCTGGGCTATTATTAATGACTTTTCAGATGATTGGGAGTGTTTAATCTGCAGTGAGATGAATCACTCGGATTCGCTTTTTAACTTATTAAACTAGAGCACAACTAGAGAAACCGAAATGAGTAAAGCAAGCATATGACTAATGTCTTTCTGTGGTGTTAAAGTTGGCACAGGCAAGCTAAGGCGGTTTAACAGATGCCCTTTTTAAGTGCAAGTTCTTTGATTCAGTAATAGCCTACTGACAAATTGTCCTTGGGTAGACATTATTCCAATTCAAGTCTGTATGGAGAGGAAAAGAGAAATGCTATCTTGGAACCTTTTGGTTACAACTTAGCTATTTAGTTGCATAGCTAACCTAGCTAAACTGTCTGTAGGAGTGGATGAAACAAGTTATTGATGTCGTCTTGCAGTCCCATAACCATTCCTGCCTCTCAAGTTGCTAATTGGACTGTAAACAATGACCAGCACACAGAAGAGGAGATCTCGGCCTGGATATCCATTGGCTAAGCCTCAATTAATAGTTACTTGGGGAGGATTGTTCAAAACTTATATTGTTGCACATTTTGTCTTGAATATTATAGGCTTTAGAGAAACACTCAAAATTCAAGGGCTTTAAGAAAGTGGCCAAATTGTACATAAGTGGCAGCCTCTGGGGATGAAAAGTAAAGCCAAGGCAGAAGTGCCAAAAACTGCCTCTTGAGGCTGTCTCGAAATAGAGTCAGTTCTCATTGACTCCTCAGAATACCTATTCAAAATCAATGTAAGCAATGCAGGATGCCCTGGATGCCTTACATCCAAATAATAATTTATGACAAAAGTGTTGTGCTTCTATTATGTCACCAGCATCCAGCTGGACTCTAGATGTTTAAACAAATGACTGCAGGGGTCATTCTGGTTGGATTAAGAGTTAGAGATTAAGGCTAATGGCAATGGGGTGGATTGGGGTGAAATGCTGAATCTAACATTTGAATACCACCATGCAATATGAACTTACTGTAAATATGCACGAACAGACAAATGCATATAGTCTGGAGACAGTAAGCGGCCTGGTAGGCGTCCATCCAGTCATGATCCCTCATTCTTTAAATGGCTCTGCCATCTTGGCCTGTCTACCCAGAGGCCTTAGTCGGGCGGGGGGTGGGTCAGAAATCATGTGTGTGACAGGAAACAGGCAGGCGTATTGGCTGTCAATCAAACAGCCTCTTCCTCATGTCTCTTCACGTGTGTTTCTCCGCTTTTCACTGTCTCTTTTTTCTCACCCCGTCTCTCCCTCAAGTCTGACAAGCAAAAGATTTTCACTTACTTCAGAGAAGGAAAAATAAGTGAGGGAGGGGGTGTTAGAGCCTCCCTGTCTCCTTTTACCATTTCCTCTCTTCTTCACACACACATACACACACACACATTTTGTCTCATATGTCTGAAAGACAGCTAGCAGTGGTTTGTCATTGTAACACTTTAGTGGACTGTGTTTCCAAATCATCCCTTACACTTTTTCTGTAGACAGGCAGACACATAACATTCCTCAGAAGACGGGGTAAGAGAGAGAGAGAGAGGAAGTTGTATACTCTCTCTCTCTCACTCTCTTTCCAAATGCAGCTGAGTGCTCCACACGGATCGATAGTAATCCTCGGTGGGAGCCGTTTATTTTGGAATGTGTGTGAGGCCCAGTGGGTGACAGAATCCACATTCACACTCACACATACGTGCAACATTATAAATCTCGCCGCAGCTCGAGTTAGCGCACACACATGAGCACAACACAGCACGCACTGGTGCAGACAAAGTGACACAAAAACCTACACACACCGACAAGTACACACTCAACACGCTCAGGGCCTGACAAGCAAAGCCTCCTGTTGGGCTGGGCTCTCTTCTCTCCTCCACTGAGCAGAACTCACAGGGCTCCAGGCTGGAGGAGGGGACCCAGTGTGTCTCAACACTGTCCCCTGCCAAGGTCTCTGTTTCTGGGGATGGCAGCTCTCAGCAGCTGGCTAGGCTGGAGCTCTCTGTATGCTGACTCCAAGCCGCTGGCTGTCTAGTCCTGCCAGGAATTTTGAATTCTACAATCACAGAGGAACTTTTTTTTTTCCCCTGACCAATATAAGCAGAGATAACATTTTCTGTAATTCAGACTCACTCATACACAGTTCAGATTTATGATTATTAATAGGATTATTTTTTTCCAAAAAAGATATTTTTACAGTGCATTTTAAATTGTAAAAACGAGTGCCATAATCATTTATTTCCAGTGTATCCACTTATAAATCAAAATGAATGCTGCTGACTAATAACTTCTTGACAGTGTTGACCTTTAGGAGAAGCTAAGATAATAACATATGGGAGGTAACATTATTTTTTATATATATATTTTGGACATTTTAATGAGACTGTAGTGGATAATGTAAATTAATCTCATGAAAAATCACATAACTGTTAATGAACAGACAGGGAGCAAGCTAGCTAGATCTTTTTTCTCCATAAACAAAAAAGTGATGCACAATTCTGACAATAAAAAACAGAGGGGAGTAACTAGAAAGCAAGTACAAATAATATAGCTTATACAGACTGCCTGAATGGTTTTGTTACAGAGAATCATCCGAGAAACCATTATTATTACCATTATTACAAAGTCCCATCGGTCCAGTGACCCAAAGGTCCAAAGACTCTTTTATAACAGTGGAATAGGATCCATACTAAAAGTGAACGTGCACTCAAAAGTTGGCCACAAAACCAAAAAACAACCATTTATAAAAGTGCTTGCATGCACACCTGCAGGCAATTTTCCCTTTGTAGACCACAGTCTACTTGCAAATGTGCAACATGCAAATCAGACTCATATATCACCTTCTTGGGGTCCACATCAACCCTGCATTGGTTAACAGAGACAGAACTTAACATGTCCAGTGAAATAACCATGTTTCTTTTACAAAATATACTTGTTGGCAGGATGAAAACAGAAACTCACATACAACATCATATGGTTTGTGGTTTTATTAAAAGTGGCAGTTTCTATGTAGTAACGCTACAAAACCACTGACCAAGGTTTAGGAAAAAAAAACTTCCGGGTGAGGAAAACGTGATTAACAAACCATTAGCTACATAAGTTATGCTAGTTGTATAAGTTATGTAGACATTGTTAGTTATGTAAACAATGTAAGTTATGTATGGGTGAAAAGTCCCCCACCGACCACAGCTTAACTTACTGAAATGTAGTGAGCTTATAACTGGATCTGGATGTATGACTTGGTGACAAAATGCACTTCAAAAGTAAGTTAACATTAAATATAATGTTCGTACGGAGTTCCCCATTATAACAGCTGATGTCTCAAGAACGTAAACCTCTGTATCCACTTGTGTCATTTGCTATATGGTAAATCTTTTGATAGATAGAAATAAAATGTATATTATCATTGTCCTTTTATCTCCAGCCCTGCTCGCAGTCAGTGCCAAGTTATTCAGAACAACATAATTTAGTTTTTGACCGTGTTGCTCCAATGTCACTTTTGCCAATTAACACCCATTTCCTGCAATGAATATATGAAGAATCCCTGCAAATAGGCTTTAGTATTATCAGAGAGGATGCTGTACTGGGGTCCAACAATCACAGCAAAGCCTCTGGAGGGTTTGTTTGGCAGCGTGTTGTAAGGGCTTGTCTGGGTTTGCTGTCGGACTTTTTGGGGGATCAGTTTGGATCTCTGGGCAGAAACGTTACCCTTAGAGGCAGCCTGACAGGCCCACACACCAACCACACACACACACCTGTGCTCCGCCTGAGAGCATTGCATTATCTGAGGCAATCTAGCAGCACCTAGAATCCTGCTGCCATTTCTGCAGGGCAAAGTGAGAGCAGTAAAAATGACCAAAAGCAGGGGAAAGGAGCATAAAGTTGAAAAACGGTCATTTTCAACAAAAATTGCATGGCATGGAATGAGACGCTGCAGTAAACACTGATGAGGAAATTGATCTTTGCTAACATAAATCCATTTAGTTAATGCTTTTACACTGAACCAGCGGTTCAGGGTTTAAACTGACATCCGTTTTGGATTATATTTCAAGCTAACATTACCCTATACGGTAATAAAATATCATTGCATCATTATGAGCAATACAACACTATGTACAACGATCAAGACACTTTTCAATTTCAGCAAGAAAACACCATGACGCTGTAAGCAAGCGTTGACGTCCTCCTGCACTGCATACCTCAGATCAGTTCCTAATAAAACAAGCCTGTTGAAATGTGCTTGCTTAATGTTTTTCGGACAGACCTGACAAAGAATGCATTCAGACTTTATATAAATCAGCAACATGTTGGAGTTATTTTAGCATACCTTTTGCGAGTAAATCTCAGCTCAATGTGTTCATTTCAGGTACAAAGCAATGTAGAAGCAGCAGTCTGCGCAGCTGAAATCAATCTGAACTCTGTGCAAAAACAACCATTTTAAAAGTTATTTGCTTTTCTGTCCCACAGTTGGACCTTACAAAGCATGAACTTTTCATTGGTTTATTGCAATTAGATCACAGCTTCATCAGATTCATTCATTCATTATCTTAACCGCTTTATCCAGGCGTGCCGAGGTCACGGGGAGGCTGTGCCTATCTCAGCCGGCTTGGGGCCAGAGGCGGGGTACACCCAGGACAGGTGGCCAGCTTATCGCTGGGCTGACTAACAAACAGTCACACTCACCCATACCTACGGGCAATTTAGAGTATCCAATTTACCTAATGTGCAGGTTTTTGGACTGTGGGAGGAAACCGGAGTACACCCATGCACCCTGGGTGCAAAGGTGTACACCGGTATGGTGCAAACTCCATACAGAAGTGCCCGGCTGCCCGGGATTTGAACTTGCAATCCCCGGCACCAAGCACTCTTGCTGTAAAGCATGAGTGCTAACCATTACGCCACCTTGGGGCCCCTGCATCAGATTATTTTGGGTAAATGTAAAACTGCTGTACAGGCAGTCATCCAGATGCAGGTCCTGGAAAAAGCAGTGGAATTCACCAAGCTGTTTGAGGGATTGATATTTTTATATTGTTCACACTGGTGCATCTCATGCAAGTAACATTAATAAACATAAATGTGAGCCTGCGGTCAACTCGTGCAAGGAAAGCACCTTGCACCTTTTCTATTATCAGATGATATATCTCACCACTGAGCAACCCTAGTGCCCTTAAAAAGTTCAGTAAGGATAGAATAATGGTGCAGTAGGGGCATATGCTGTATGTTGCTCTACGGGCACATGGGACCTGACCACTCAACTATCTCTGGGCTTTGCAGCAGTCAGCAATACAGACATATCCTCAGCAATACAGCCAGCTCAATAGTGTACCTCCTTCAGTGCAGTATAATCACCTCTTGTGACAACATCCCTGGCTCCTCAGGAGTCTATCTACCTCCTCAAATACCCTCACACCATAAGATAAAGACATTAGAGACTATGGGATTTGGAGAGAGTTAAGAATTGGGTCTACAGTCTGTGATGCACAGTGATACAGACCGGGAACGCATGGCAGTTTGGGATCTCTCTAACAGATAGCATCAAATGAGCACAGCGGAGCGGCGGGGCGGACTGGAGCAAAGCTCAGCGTGTTGCTGAGCCGGTAAGGAGGGCTTCTGTTGTTCATAGCCGAGCCGCGGCAGACGCCTCGCAGAAAAAAAGCAAAAGCGTTTTTTAAAACAAAAAGAAAACAGTGGGGGGATCATCGGCGAGTCTCCACGTGGGACCGCTGAGAATCATGTTGCGTGTTTGCTGGGAATAAACAGCCGTGGATAAGTTTGAGAATGACGCGCGCAATCGGATTAGCATAGCATTGAAATGAAAGGTCAATAAGAAAACACTTTATGCCACATGTCTCCTCTGTGAATCTATAAACGAGCTCTTTCCTCTCCACTGTTGTGTCGTCCCTCACACTCGCCCATCCATCTCCTCTGTCTTTCTCCTCCCTCGCTTCCCCCTCTCCCTCACTCGCTGTCCCTGGGTGGGATGAGTCATCGAAGAGAGAGAAGAAAGGAAAGGAGAGGAGGTGTATTTGTGTGTACTGTATATGTGTGTGTTTGTGTGGTGTCATTCCTCCTGAGGTGCTGTGCCCTTCACACTCCTTCTCAGCTTCATGTCAACCTTGCTGTTAGAGAGCAGACACACACAACTTCACCGTATATCACTACACGCCGTGATTAAAGTCTCATCCTGGAAAGATGTTTGGGGTAAAAAACTTCATAAATGCATACCGGTATTTGTCGAACAGTAAGATAGGATGGAACCGCCTACATTATGACCACCTACATTTGTTCCTTGTAGACAAAGAAGTCACCCACAAAGGTTTAACAGTTTCTATCCTCAACACACAGGCACGATACATCATAAGTACATATTTTAACAACTTTCTCCTCATATTCATATTCAAATTTTTAAATATAGTGAGATGTTTTTATATTTTGCATTTTAATTAAAGGTAAGTCTCCTCTATGTATGGTTTTAGCACTTTTGCTTGCCCAAACTGTTTTAATGCTGCCCACGTTTACATTTTTTTGTTTTATTCTATACATAGTTAATTTAGGAAATAAATACTACAGATATGAATAAAAAAAACCTTTCCCTATTTAAAATCCTTAAATATTGCAAGATACTTTTATATTTTGTATTATACATGAAGGTAACGTAACACTTATTTTGTATTTTTGAACTTGGAGTGGTCAGAACTGTTTTAGTTCTGCCAACGTTGGAAATATGTTATTGCATATACAGCGGAGATGAAAAACAAACAAACAAACAAACAAAATGTTATGTTGTATTTTCATTATTTCAATAAATATAGATAGATGATCAAATTTTGCATTAAAAAATCCTTTAATATGGTGAGATACTTTTATGTTTAGTATTTCATCTGAAGGTAAATTCACACGTCAAAGCTCCTGTACTTTATTGAGACTTTTAGCACTTTTAGTGACCATTTAGTGACCATTTAGTGCTACTAATGCTAGATTTTTATTCTATATTCAGTGGATTTATGGGGAAAAAGTTCACTGCTGTTAAATAGTGTGAGATTTCAGGGACGAAGAGAGCAACAGTGACATCTCCAATAATACAGGTTACAAAACAGTGTGACAACGAGACTCTAATGGAAGATAATTTGGCACCTATAGAGCAGACGAGACAAGGGCATAAACACCTAAAATATGCATCAGTCTTCTCCAAAGGACCGATACGTCTTTGTCAGTTTACCACTCGTGTTGTTGTCCACTCTGACAAACTGGCCAAGAGGAAATTTATCTGTCCTGTCACTGTGGCGAGTGATGGATTAGTGTAGATGTTTTCAAAGCTACGAAGGTGCATGAAAGTGATGACATAACTATGATTTCCTTGGAATGAAGTGTGTGAGTATGTAGTAGCTTCAAAATGACCAAATAAGGTGTACTTACAAGTGAGTAAGCTTTATATGATGAGTCAGTTGGTGAGGAGGTTAAAGACATGATTGCCTCACAATGCTACTCACAATTCTAATTGTAAAGCACAAACAAGGAATGATCTTGATGATATGATACTGAGGTAATTCTGGGTTGGTTATATATAATATATTTCTTATATATAAATACTTTCATTCATTTCATTCCATCCTTAAATCTAACAGGAGCAATATAAAATAATTCATGTAAAAGGGATTAGGTGTAATAACTTATATTTTATTTAGCATAAACTGATACCGAGAAGGGGCCCCACGGTGGCGCAGTGGTTAGCACTCATGCCTTACAGCAAGAGTGCTTGGTGCCGAGAGTCGCAAGTCCGAATCCAGGGCCGGGCACTTCTGTATGGAGTTTGCAGGTTCTCCCCGTGGGTGCGTGGGTTTACTC
>JAOWBC010000383.1:1122658-1147121 GCA_028566105.1 Hypoplectrus providencianus | reverse complement strand
CCTAATGTGCAGGTTTTTGGACTGTAGGAGGAAACCCACGCACCCACGGGGAGAACCTGCAAACTCCATACAGAAGTACCCGGCCCTGGATTCGAACTCGCGACCCTCGGCACCAAGCACTTCCTCTTGCTGTAAGGCATGAGTGCTAACCACTGCGCCACCGTGGGGCCCCACTATTATCTAAAAGCTAAAAAGTTTTGTATTTGAGTAAAATAATAATGTATGAATCATAACCATGACAACAAAATGCTGGTGCATTCAAACTCCCCCTCTGAGTTGCTGTCAGTGGTTGCCTCCAGTCCTTGCACCACACATTGGTCTATGTATGAGAAACAATGCTTTTGGTATGTCTTTCGTATTTGCATTGTCCAAGAAAAACCCTTAGATTTAAGACACAGGACATTTAAAAACCAAACCAGCTGTGAACCATTTCATAGACTTGGCAAAGCTTGTAATAAACCATCCTACTTATATCTGTGTATGGTTGATGCAGTAGCCGCACAGTATGGCCCATCTGTTGCTGGACATTTTTGCTGTCTGCCTTTTATTTTTTTTTCCTGTGTTTGGTAAATGTAGCTCTTCTGGAGAGGGATTCATTTCCCTTCATGTCTGGGCTTTCACTTGTGTGTTTTTTAATATATGAAGTTAGAGATTTGGACTGTTTTTCTGCTAATACGTGCTGTCCTGTTTGTATTTGTTTTGTCCTTGGGGGCCCCAGTTAGTAATACTCTTGGAAAATTGTGTGTGTGTGTGTGTGTGTGTGTGTGTGTGTTCTATTGAAGAGAAAAGATAAATGTTTATTTTATAGGTTCTTCGTATCTTGCTCTATGGGATGTGAAACTTAAACACAGGTCCACAGCACAAAATAAATACAAGTGACAGCTTGCTGCTTTCGTTGTCTTGCAGAGTTCACACATACACACTAGCGCGTGCACACACATACACACACACACACACACGCACACACATATATATATATATATATTACAAGTTTTAGCATGGCTGTGTCAAATATAGAAACTTCTGCTTGCAAAGATCTTGTATAACTGGGAATAAAGGTAAAAGACATTCTTACCTCTGGGTGTATTTGATGCAGTGTTATTCTTGTTTCCACTGCAGTACTGCAGGCTACTTACCTTCTCTGTGGTTCTGATCCATGTCAGCCATCAGCAGCAATCCCCCAGGAGACGTCCCTCGTTGATGACATCATCTCTCAGTGTGGGAAGTTGATGGATCCCTCGCCATTTTGGTGCCCGTGGTTTTGATGAAGTGGTGAGCAGGTAGCTGAGGGGGGAGGTGAGGGGAGGATGACTGCCAAAAAACACCCATAGCGCTTTGTCAACGTCAGGGAGGTGCACTCTGGGTCCCTGTGCAGCCCAGACAGAGATTAAGAACAGGCAGGATAGTGGAAGTTGTGTGTGTGTGTTACTCTGTGTGTGTGTGCTTGCACCATCATCAGATATATCAGGTTATCTCACTTCACCACCATCTATTTTATAGTGAAATATCGCCTCATGACTCACTACACTATAGCGGCCCCCTTCCTGTGATTCCATCCAACCCTTTTTGAACCTTTAGCCTGTGAACCAGCCCAAGATAAAGAGTCACGAGGGGAAGTCAAGTGAGGAGAGGAGAGGCGGGAGCATGGATGTAGTGTCTTTGCGCTCTGCTTGAATGTAAAAAAGTCTCTGTTCTTCAAACGGCTTCGTCTCACTTTAGTCTCGAGCTGTAACGGGCCAGCAGGGGGCCTCGCAGACGGGGGAGGCTCGCCGTGAGCTCATACAGTTAAAATGTAATTTAGCTGCATGAAAGCATGTGTGTGGGCATATGGATGTGTGTGTGTGTGTGTGAATATGACACTGTATATACTGTATACGAGACAAGGACAAGGGGAGATGCAAGGCCTGCAGCCGTATTTCTGTCAAGGGCAAATCAGACCTGTCAGAAAGCATCAAGCCGTGCTGCCATGGCAACGACGTTAGCACCCGCGAAGGTCACAAGATGGAGAGTGTGTTCCCCTCCTGCTGGGTGGCTGTCATGAATGACACACAACTGAAATCACACACACACACACACACACACACACACACACACAAATTCAATCTGTATTAACAACAAACAGCTGCACAGATCTGTTTTTTTATGGTTTGGCGGGAAAAGCAGGCAGGACTTTGTCTTGCCAAGGGAGACGGATGATGTTGTGGTTCAGACGAAGTTGATTTCATTTTGTATTTATATTTAGGGAATATGAAGAGCTGCATCGCTCTGAAAAGTGTTCTATTTTTATTGAGTCTTGGGAGAAGAAATACAGATTTAAAAGCACAGGAATGTGTACACATTCAGGTGAATACACACACACACACACACACACACACACACACAAACCTCTCAGCAGGTTCACAGGCTCATTAGAGTTTTCCCAGCTGTCTGGAGAGGATCTGTGGGATGTCGCCATCACTTACCTCAACTTCATAGGGATCTAAGCATCAGCTACACACACACAAACACACACATCTGCAGCACTACAAGCAAATGTGAGCTCAGAGCTATTGTCTTTTCCACGGGGCCGGCTGCTGGCTAGATGATGAATGTGCTGCTCCGCCGCGTGTCCTCCCTTTGTTAATAGAGTGATAGAGCCACAGTGGCACCCTGCGCTCGCCATCCCTCCTTTCAGCTTCACCCAGGAAGTGGTCATAAATAGGCACATAAAGCCATAAAGCCCTTGGCATCTGAACAGGGTCAGAGAAGCTTTGTAAGTTTTACCTCATTACAAAGATGGAACTGTTTTTGTAACATGTTGCCCTTGGGATGAAGTCCCTCTGGCTTAATATTGGGCTCACTTAAAAATAAAATAACTAAATCATGGCTTAGGATGCTTTAACCACCCTGCATAGTGTAGGATGAGATGACTGCTACCATACACACCTCACCTCTGGGGCCTCAGAGGAAAAAACCTCTTAAATGGTCATGATAGCACTCAGCTAATGTTAGTAACTTTGTCCCTTGAGGCATCAGCTCCGCCCTTCTCCTCCCACTCAATTGGTCAAGTTCACACCTCAGCACCTGTCACTCATCTTGATGAGAAGCATCTAGCCTCGGGCATCAGTAAAGCTAACAGATGCTGAAGAAGCAGACAGGATGTGACTGAACGGACCCTGTCGACCAGACACATTTTCCTTTAAAGTTGTTTTCTGCTTATTGGCACTTTTTGCTTCCCTCAGTTTCATGATATTTTATATTAAGCATTACTAGGGGTCATAGGCTGTTTAAAAAAACAGTGGATGAAATGATTAAGACGTTGCAGATATGTCTTAAACCTGCATTCTTTGTTATGGCCAGCAGGGGGCGACTCCACTGGTTGCAAAATGAAGTTTGATCAATGGAAGTCTGAGAAAATTGCTCCACCTCACCTTGAATTACTACCACAGTAAACACTTTAATCGCGAGTTTAATTGTTTTTTAATACAGTGTGATGTTCATTTTTTTTAAATTCTGGTCCCATTTCTAATAAAATAGACAATAAAATAGTTTTCAGTTCCTGAGAGTTCATGGTTTTGAAATCCAAATAACCAACCTAATGAAGCCACAGAGGTAAAACATGAGCATAGCCTGGAAGCTAGTCTAGGCGGTTAGCTGTGCTTTCAGTCCCTAGACCTGATCTGCAGCACCTGGGTCCAGTGCTCCACAGGCTATAAAGGCCAGACCTTCAGTGTGGCTCAGTCTCTCACTTCCTGCCAGCACCAGCACTGTTTTTTTGTTGTTTTTTTTTTTTTTTAGCTTCTTTTTATACTTTTTACTCCACAAAAAAACATTTTTTAACACATGCACATGAACACAACTGATTACTATCAAACACACACCACATCTATCTCCTTTATTACTGAGTTTGCATTCATTTTAACAATAAACACTTTCTTTAATTTGGGACTCTGTGTCCGTGTGATGTTTTTGTCATGCCACAAGCCAGGTTACGACATACTGATCATTGATGTGGTGTACTGCTCATCTGCTCATTTGCCCTCTACAGAAGCTTTATTTCATAGCTGGCCTTTTCTTTTTTTTAATCCCAATTAAGTTTGCAGGCCTACATTTAGCTCAACATCCCCTTTTGTTTGATATTGTGTATTTCTGCAAATCACAGTTACATTATTATGAAACAGCAGCTCTTTAGCATCTGTAGGTAAATCATGTAATATAAGGAACATTAAAGTCCTAAAAAAAATTGGATTTGTTGACTGGGACACTGGACTGTCACCCAGGGGACCTGGATTTGATACCTGTTTATGTCCATTGTAAAGGTCAATATTGTTTTAAGTTAACCCGTAAAATTTCCATAGTTAAATATGTAAATTTATAAATATGTCAGGTTTTGCATGAAATTCCATGTCATCTACATAACTCCATCATTAAAAAAATACATCTATTATCTACATACAATTGTTTTTTAAGCGTAGCCCCCTTCATAAACGTACAGTCGGGAAAAGAAAAATGTACATGTAATCTAAGTTTTTGACAACACAGAAAAATGTATTGTTAAACACCCATCCAAGTTTGAATCAGAAAAAAATGTTACAACGTTGTACAATTTTACAAGTCTCTCATGAAATGGTTATGCCAAACAAACTACAGGGAATAAATTGGAACAGAGGTCCTTGCATCCACCTGTAGACAATAACAGTTCATTTTCTGTTTAAAAGAAAATAAAAAATAGCAAATACTTTGAATATGACTTAAGACATCTTCAATCGCTGATTACACAAGTCAACTTTAGCTTCTGCAAACATAAATCAATGTATCAGCTTTAGCTAATGGTAAAGATAGTGTTGGGGGCTGAGGTGTGATAAGGAAGCTCCAGTGCATCATCAAGCCATGATTTTAGACACACCCAAAATGTTTTTGTCTTTTATTTTTAAAGGGGTCATGTCCATCAGCAATCCAGAATGAAAAAGGGTTGCAGTGGCTCAGGAAGTTGAGATCCAACATATCTGTGGTTTGCAGACACAAACAAAGCCGACATTTATTCTGTTGAGTGGGTTGTGGGGAAAGCATTGAAAAAAACATTATACCAGCTCTTTAATGAATACTGCTACTGCCTTAAAAGTGAAAATCCACTAACCGTGGCAGTTAAAGATGGCTGTTCCTTTCAGTTAAACACCCTACTTCACAGTAAGTAGTAGTTACAGCAAACCAGGAAACAACAATGACACAGAACAGAAACACAAGTGTTTGTACAATGACTACATGGTGATTTGGGTTTTGTTTTTTGTCTGTTTATACAAAGTGCCCCAAATGTACCACAAGAATGTTTTTTACAGGAACATTTGTACCAGCGAACTTCTGGTGGTTAAGCAGGAATGAACTCGGGCTGATCAAACACTCAGTTCATACATCAGCTGTAGCATATTACCTGGCAAAGGCATTAAAAGGACATGTCGTATGCCGTTCTTTAATAGTACTATACTGCCAATGTTGTCAGCGTGCGGCTTTTCTTTAGAAGCTGAATAGTCAGTTATGATCTTTTATCACCGCGGGTGCCATGCTGTGTGTGTGACACTCTTTCATCAGGGTGTAGTTTAACCGTATTCCCTGTTGAACAAAACAAACCTCAGCCTCAGGGGTTTCTCATGTCTAAACATAGACCTCAGAGGATCATTCTGATCAACTGCAGAGTTCCCAAGGTAGTGCTTCACTTCCAGTCATGTTTTAATGTAAGTTTAGTGTCTGTGTGCCGGCCAGACTATGCATAAAGCAAGAATTCAAGCCATATTATGTGACATTTTAATATAAATAACAGTCATATCCACTTTTTCTTTTATATTTGCTGTTGTAAACACTGATAAGTGGGTCGCTGTTTCCGTGCAAAAACCCTTGGGTGCACTGGCGGTAATGAATCTGATGTTTCTCCGGAAGCAGCAGCAGAGGTTTGTTTAGAATAAATAGAAAAACTGGGCACATAGCATCACTAACCAACCTGGCTAAACACACTGAGAAACAGTAGCTACCCGAGTAAAGTCACAGCAGCTCCAAGTGTATGAATGGAAGAAATCAAGGGAAATCATTGGCTATTTGATAAGTGGAAGAGAAGCGTCTCCGAGCCAAATGTTTACTGAAAATAAGTGCTGCCTTCTGAGGATAAAAAGGGCTCAAGGATGAGACAGGAGCCAGGAGCAATGGAGCAGTGTTGTTTTCTTTTTTAGTTTTGGGCAGGTATTTTTTTTTTAAATGTCTATCTCACAGGATAGCAGTTGCTGTCAATGCTGAAAAGAGAAAATGTTGGGTTAGGTTTTGATTTGGTGTTTGTCTGCCTGATCTGGACATTATGGCGCTTTTGAATGGGTACTTATCATCCAGCGAGAATGTCGGGCCTACCCTACTCTTAGAAGGTTGTTATCAGCCAATTAAATGGCCAGCGCTGCCATCTAGTAGGTGCAGTAGGTTGTTATCAACCAGTTCATTGGCCGGTCAATGTTTGGTTCAGTTTATGCTACAAAAACTACCTCTTTTGGGTCGGGCTTCAATTGTTGTTACATTAGACATGAACCCCAGTGAGTGAAAATCTAGGTTTTGTTCACCTATCCACCTTTAATTCCACCTGCCTTAAGACTATTTGTGCTTTCCTTGCTTCCCCATTTCCTGCCACCCTGCATCACATCATTTCTTCAATGGCATGACTCATAATTACTATGGCAGCCAACAATACATGTAAATACAGCAGAACATTAAATGCATACATTTCACTAATCTGCATAATGTGGACATAAATGTCTCTTCACATTAATCTCTGTTAGTTATTTATAGTCTCTTTACTCATCTCAGTAGAGGAGCCCTTGCTTGCAGTTGTGGCAGCTGCCTTCAGACCAGTGATGTCAATAAAAATGTGACACTGGTCAGAGGTGATTGCTGGTTGGACCACTGCAAAAACAACAACAAAAAAAAAAACCCACAGAGGTAGTTATTTAGCACCAATGTGTTGCCAAAATAAGAAAAAAAAATCACAGATTAGCACTTGAACACACAGCAGTTGGAGGCCTATAACACCTTTGGAGCCAGCTGATGGCTAAGCTCTTCTGGATCAAGGTCTTGTGTATTTGGTCCCACAGCCTCACTTGGCATTCTGTTTTTTTGTTTTATGGCTCTGCTGGGAACAGAGGAAGATTTAGTGTGTTGACAGCCCAACACAACAAAACAAATATTACATTAGAAAAGCAATTCCTCTAAATGCAATAAGCATTTCTTCAGAATCAAGAGGGGAAACTTGCTGCCTGCATCATACGTTCAACTCTCCTTTATAACCTTTACAGCTTGGCCTCCTTTTTTTTTTTTAAAACTCCTGTCATTTTCAACAGAAGTGCTATTTAGTAAAGCAGGAAAAATAACAGCAAGGGAAGAGGGGGTGGGGGGTGGGGGGGCAGGCTTTCAAAGTTGTGATGTTTGACCTAGAAAAAATGCCTACGAATCCTCTTTGAATTAGTGTTTGGAATTAGAAGTGGCAGCAGCACAAGCTCTCACTTCAAATACAAATGGATAACAGTCAGGTTCCGATTTTCAGGGTCAGACTCCAGCTTTATTTGTTCGAGCTGCTACATCATCGTCTTTGGTATTTGGTAGATTCTAATTAATAGCATTGGAGGATGTTTGAACGGCTCATTGATGTTTATCGGCTTTGATGAGAGAAAGCTGCCACCATCGTCGTCCCGCAACAGCGAGTGTGCACGTTCACATGCTGATTATGGCTTTATTCATCTATGCTGGAAGTGGTCCCAGCACACACACACACACACACATGCGCACACACATAACCCCTTAGTGTATATTAGTGCAACTGTACACAGAAGTAAACGCACTGCAGGGATATATATGTGTTGTGCGAAGTAACTTAACGCACACACAAGCGCAGTCACACAATGTTGTGACTGATGAAATGATCAAATGGCAGCAGAGTGCTGATTACAAGAAGTGATTCACCGTCAACAGATGTTGTGTGATCATAAACAAGAGGATTTTTGTCAGGGCCATGAATCAAGCTGCCTGCCCTAATGCTGCTGTGTGCGTCACAGAGCCTCATCAAGGTGCTTTTATTATTCCAGGCAAACTTGTGTTCCAACTCTGAGGAGAGAACAACCCACTAAACTAAAGCTCTTCTGCCGCTTTGATCACAAGTGAGAGGTTCAAAGTTTCTCCAGGATGTAAAAAGTCCTGAATTCTTCTCCAGCTTCTAACTGCTACGGCTCATACTGCAGTATTTACGGTTTTAGCACTAATGCAGCGACTACTAATAAAACTAGTAACGCTGTTGCTCTTTATTCATGTGATCACATTAGGGGGAGTGCAGGGTTTATTAAACGGGCACAAAATCAATTCAAATCAAATTTAATCAAGGCTTCAAACAGTGTATTTGATTTTGCTTAAAATGTCTTTACCCAATCTGTGCTTGAAAGATCTCAAGGCACATCGCAGCTGACTCTATTACTCACTTCTGTGATTTGCCATGCACTTGAGAGTTATGCATGTACGACTTGAACGGATGCGAAATAAATAATGTTTTAGTAAATGACAATGCTCAGAGCTACCGACAGTATGTTTAAACAAAATTAAATTAAAATAACGTTTCTGTTTGAGAACAATTAAGACCTGTGACTGGGATTTTGATATGGATCTAATCAGCATCTGTTATGTTATTTTACACCTGAGATAAGTATTCTGTCCTCATTTAAACACACCGGTGTACACTGTAGGTTGTGAGACTTAGAAAAAGTAGTAAACACTTAGTAAGAGCAAAACAACCATTGCAATCTGTTGAAAGGCTTGAATTTAAGTTATCACATGGGATGTTTGGAACTAACAACCTAACTACAGTTAACATTCTCTTCCTGGGTTCAGCTCTATGTTCCCTGAATCCTATGTTACCCTTAGCATCTATGACTTATTTACCTATCTTAATTATCTTTTTGTTCCATCAGGGGCATTTTATCCAACCTGAACTTTTCCAGAGATGCATAACAGGCATTTGTTGTTGTTGTTGGTAGCTGTTCAGGGTGACTAAGGTACGTATCTAAGGGAACATAGAACTTACATCCTATTGGCCCAAATAGTCCTAAAGCTGAGGAAATGTAGGTCTTAAAGTACAAAGGGTTTAGGGAACAGGGGTCTTAGGGGACATAATGATGAAGAAACCTAGGGCTGGGGAGCATAAGGCTGAAAGAACAGTCTTAGTGGACTTGGGGCTAAGGAAACTGGGCTGAGGGAACATAGGTATTCGTGGCATAGGGGTCAATGAACAAAGGGTTGAGGAAACATAGATCTTAGGGAACATAAAGCTGAAGAAAGAAAGGGCGAAGGAAACATAGGTCTTAGGGAACATAAAGCTGAAGAAACAGGACTGAGGGAACATAAATCTTAGGGAACATGAGGCTGAACAAACATAGGGCTGAGGAAACATAAGTCTTAGGGTACATAAAACTGAGGAAACAGAGGGCTGAGGGACCATAGGGTTTAACCACAGTGATCAAGCAATATTTATAAGTGATCCTTTCTATAATCAACACGCTTGAGGGAAAATACAAGTGAAGAAACATGTTAACAGTGGTTGTGTTTTGATAAAACATCCAGAAAGTTACAATTTTGAATATGCATTACACAATTGGTGGGTCAGAGCATGTATGAGTATAAAAAACACAAAACTTGATCTGTCCAGCTAGAGTCAGTACTCACATTGGATTTTTCTGTTTGCCACACGATGCCTGGATGCTGTATCCAGGAAGATGAGAGCTGTGTGTTTCTGCTGCTGCTGTGCATGTAGAGTAAGTCAGACTGTGACTGGAGACCTCCTCATTATGGTGTTAATTGGATTGGTTACCTGCACTGTCCGTCAATGCCCTAGGCACTGTGTGCACCTGCGTGTGTGTGTGTGAAGATGTGAGGCTATCTGGTTTTTCACCAGTGTATGCACTACTTTGAAAAAATAAAAAGATATAGGCAAAAGCTAAAAGAGGAGTGGGGGTGATGGAGATGGGATCTGGGGAGAGCCACGGCTCTCTTGGGAAAGAGGGGGAATCAAAAAGCGACGTGTGTTTTGATGAGATGTTATTTTATTTCTGATTGATACAAGACCCTCTCTAATTGGTCTGCGCTGTGAGAGCGATGGCTCCCAGGCACAGCTGTCACTGGATCAGATGTATGCTGATGTGCCCCTGCATCATCAATGACCTTTTTGAAAATGAAGGCCCGTGCTACAGAGAGCTGTCATGTCGAACAGAGCCAGAGATGACGGTAGGGTTACAGAAACCAAGTTGCCAACCTGATTCCACATGTCACAATTTATTTTCAATGACAAATCCGTTCTTTATTAGAAAAGGCCACTAAGGAATATAAGCCATTCCAGCCAGGCACAATAATTAAAAATACCCACTTGGTGAAACATCACATTGCCTCTTCTTGCTCATATTCATACTTTATAAGCTAAATGTTTGATGGGAACAGATAGAATATGTAATCTATCTCACTTAAATATTTCTGCTGTTAAAATACATGTTATGCAATTAAAAAAAAGGAATATCCTCCTGTGCGTCTGATGTGTGTGTGCCTCACATGCAGTAACAGCTGTTTATGTTCCCCCCTCTGCTGATTTGGGTTAGGGTTGGTATGAATTAAATCAAGTATCTAGTGTTCTTATGATAGTTTTCAGATTAATTAATGTGCTATTTGATTCTGAAACAGTAATTAATGGTTAAGGCTGTGTAGTGTCTGGACATAACTATCATCTATTGCTACCAATAGCATATGAGACATTTGAGGAACATCAGTAAATTGGAGCATCTACCGATAATCTGCAAGTTGGTCCTTGGTCCCCTGCAAGTGATAGTGATTGTGTTTTCCCAACCTGCTCCGCTGCCTCCAAGTGGCCAAAAATGTGGCATTTCAGGTTAATATAATAACGGTAAAAAAAAAAGCCTATGCCAAATATTTAATAAACTTAAAAAAAAAACAAAAAAAACACAAGGTTGTATTTATTTATTAATTGGTTATAAATGACATTAGACCACAAAGAAAGGTCTTTCCAATTAATCAACTACAGACAAAAAACAATACACAATACACTTTGTCAAACTAAAGTGTTTATTTTCCACATTGCCAGGAATAACTCTGTGGGATATACTAAAGCCTTCACACATATATTCATCTCCTGTTACATGTAAAATATATTTAGTCTTTAAAAATTGCTTTACCTATCCTGTTTCCGTTTTTAATATTATACTGTGATAACTCAATCACCCCCAGTCTTAAAAACTGCATATGACCTCTGTGAGGACAATGAGGACTGCCACTGAGGACAAATGTTGCCATGGCGCTGATCAGCAATATTTTTGGCAGCTGCATCAAGTTAGGTCAAGTCAAACCCTAAGCCCATTCCTGAGCCCATTCAAACACAAATGTCAAGTTCAGCCTCAGGTGAAAATGCCAGTGTCTACCCTATACAGTCCAGCAGCCTCGACAGATGTGACTAGCTCACTCGCCAAATCCATTGATTTTCCCAAGACCAATTACCCCGGCGTCAGAGATCTCACTCACAAGTTCCGGATGGCAGGGGATTCTGTGACTTTAATCACACATCAATGCTAGTCCCTCAGAGCAATCTCCACTGTTTATATCTAGCCCCAGCCCTTTGCCAGCTCTTTATCGATTACTACCCGGCTTTCGCCCTGTACTGCGATCCGTCGCTTTCCGTGTCCAACCGCCAGCCGTCCCTCTCATTCTCTCTCTTCATGGCGGGAGAAAAACAGCCAGAGGGGCTTAGGCAGAGGAGAACAGAGCGCTAGAGTGATGATTTCCTCATGAAACTGCCATTGATTTTATGACATGCTGATGCCATCTCTTTCTCTGTCAGGAGAGACTGAACGAATTATCTGGTCTTGACAGAGCCGCATTGGCGGTTATGTAAAACCATGCGTGTGGTGTGTGGGGTGCAGGCCAGGTGGTTGATGAACAGCCAGGTAGGTTGACCAAGGTAGGACATGGTGATTGCGTCACATTAGGCTATCATGTATTACTTTTTATGCAGTCTGGAGGTACAAGAGTGGTATTTGGCTGTTAAATGAGAACATGTCTGAACAGGAAAAGCACAGGTGTAGTTATTAAAATTAATTATGCTGACATTGAACACAGCTGCATCAGTTCCAGGGTCCTGGGACTGTGCATACTGGTGCACTGGCAGCGGCTTACTGGGACACATACATGCAGCAGATCCATTCATTTATATTAACACCTGCAATTTCCATGCTATAAACAAGTTGAAAAGCTTGCAGTAATAAAGTTCTATTTTAATAGTGCAAGTTAGTTCACTTTGATTAAGCTACCTGGAGATCCTGAAAAGTCGCAAAATCTAGTCAAGTTGGCACTGGTCTTTCAAAAAAACCTACGAGCCCAGCTAGAACTCATGAGTGGGTTAAGTGGGAGAAAATAAATCCAAAAGCTAGAAACATTTTTGTTATGAGCAATACTCACCGTCTTCCTGTGTCCAGTATAACTTACAGCCCCAATTCCAAAAAAGTTGGACCATTGTTAATAACGTAATGAAATAGGCATGATAGAATAGCCATGATGGACAAATGTCTTGTTTCCCAGTTCAAATAAATCTCTGTGTCATTTTATTGTAGTTTTCACTCGTTGCATCAGTTGCTGGTGTTCAGTAAAGCTGTTTGCCAAAAATAACCTACATAGAGTGTGTTTTCTGTCTTCTGGCCACACCAAATGCTGACCCTGTCTCCAGGCTCTGATGACAAGCAGCAGTTTATTAACACAGTCCTTATAACTTGGAGATAGATGTGAGATAGTTCAGCACTAACTGCAGTTTGATTACCTCATCATAATTTGGCTCACCGGTGTCACTCTGGACAGTCAGAGAGCCAAAGTACTTGATGTGTGTGTATGTGTGTGTTTGCATGTGAATTTGTGGCTCCGGGCTTAAATGTGTATTTAACCGTGTTTGCGTGCACGAGCTTGGCACGTTATTTTTGGAGTGCGTGGGTTCCAGCATAGGTGTGTGTGCTTGTTTGCGTGTGTGTGTGTGTTTTGGCTGAGTCACGGTGGTTCTGGCAGGGTCGAGGCCGGCTGGGCTGCGATGGGTTGAGTTTGGACGAGGTGGAGGAGCGGACGTGGGAACCCTCTCTCCTGTTCTCCCATCTGTTCTTCTCGGTGGAGGTGCAAGAGGTGATAGAGGTGCTGTGTGTGTGTGTGTGTGTGTGTGAAGGACAAAGATAGAGGGAAAGAATTCACACAGGTTTGTAAACAGGCATGTTGGAAAACAGAAAAAATTAACAAACACACAGCTAATCTTCATATGCAAATATGAGTTACCCTGTAATGCACATATGGATGTGAGGAACTACAATGTGCACACACAAATTTAAAGTTAAAAAACATATATTTATATATAAACAAACCATCCGACTAAAACTACAAAAACTATCTCCCTTTAACACACATTCCTACATACACACACACACACACACACACACACACACACACGTCCGAGCCACAGATGGTCGAGTGAAGGGGTTAGGGCTTCCTGAGGTCTGTGCCTGAGCATCCTGTGGGCAACATCTCTAGAGCCAAATATCATCTTCCTCCTCCTCCTCCTCTTCACCTCCTCCTCGCGTTCTCCTTCCCTCCTGACATGACACTCATTCATCACCTGCAGGCAGGGATTCTGCTTTACAGCTATTAGAATGCAGGTGGTGCATCAGTCTGACCTTGGCCGAAGGTCCGACTCCTTTAGCGTTGTGACGTGTCAGTGGGTGCACAGTGTCGTGCCTTTTGCACCTGTTTTAACCCTTTATCTAACCTTTGTTTAACATAGACATTGAAACATTTCAACAAATCTTCCAGTTTATAACACTTCATTGATCTGTAAAGTTTGTGGGTTTGGCCATTATTACTATCATTCATGGATAATAACTTTGACCTGAGACTTGTTACACTCATGTTTGAATCTTCAGTCAAACAAACTGGTTAACCCCATTCATCTAATGCAAAACCCATTTGTAGCAAAACATGCTGTGGTTAAGTAAACTGGAAGATTTGTTGAAATGTTTCACCATCTATGAGAAATAAAGGTTAGATAAAGGGTTAAAACAGGTGCAAAAGGCCCAAAGTGACCAAGAGTTAGCAGGAATCAGGCACTGCCAAGAAAGTCAATATAAGATAACTGCAAAATCCTGGATAGGCTCAATGCCAGGATATTAAACAACTCCAATCACCATTACCTCACTTTCTACCTTACATTCTGAAGACTTCTTCCTCTACTAACACTGATCAATGGTATTCAGACTCTAAATCAGTGCTCGTACTGATACCTACAAAATGCATTGCACTGTCATACATTTAACCTACATGATCACAACCCTGGTGGTGCAACTTATAGAGCATATTTACTTGTTTTGTTTGCTGGCAACCTCTTGTGGCTGTAGTAATTATGACCAGAAGAGGAAGAGGAAGTTAATATTTCTCCCAGAAAAACAAAGTTTGTGTCCCTGTAAAATTAAAATTTCACTGTTATTTATGCCAAGTTATCTTGTAAGTGAACTTCTGTACTTAACTAAACCACATAATTTTGTTTCCTGACAAAAAAACTTCATGTTTTAAACAGCATCTGCTTTACTGCATTCAATAAAACGCTCATATTCATAAGTTGTCAAACAAACTACTTTAAAAGCATACATTGTGGTGTTGCATGCAGCTTGTGAACTGTATAATATCCATTATCCAAGTGTTATTCCTAGAATACAGACCTGGTTACAGTACACTACTGCTGAAGTAAAACAGCTTCAAACACAACCTACTGCAATGTGGAGACCTGGACTTAAAACTGACATGAGATCAATACTGCAAGTACCTTCTTGAGGTGTGTTGCAGTCATTTCGTGTGCATACATTAAATTAAACTTTCATGATCTGTTAGGGGAATTCAGCTTTGGCAGATGTTGTTCGTCGCTGCAAAGAATCAGATATACTGTTTAAAAATAAAACAAATTGAGAATATTGAAGATGTTGGTGAAAGAACTGCAACGAATATACACAGGATGATACAATAAATTACAGTCTTCTCCGTGGAGAGTGTCTTTCTGCTGACTATAAACACATTTATGGGTCGGCAGATGTACAGCTAAACCTATAGAAGCACATTAAACACACATGCATGAAATACAGCCATGACTAGATAGGATGAGAGAACACATGTTGTCTCGAGAAATTCACCTCCATACCCCCCACCCACACACACACACACATACATACCCCCCTCCCCATAATCCCACCTCCCTTGAGTCTCTCCAAACAGGTGACATCCTGTGCTGTATCTGGTTTGAAGTAATCTCATACAACAGATGGGTCCTTTTCCCCGAGCCTGCCAGCCAGCCCCGCACTGCACCGCGGGCACTCGTGGCAGCAAGAATACGAATGCTACCCACGCCAAGAGAGTGGTCCAATTCTCATCGCGGTGCCCACCAAAGCCGCCGCCACCGCACACGCCGTTCCACCGTTACGGGTCGCTTTCCGGAAATACCGGTGGGCGTTCGATTCACTTCCTGTGCTCTTCTGGGCTGAGGTGTTAATGCGTGTTGTTGCGTTCTCGAAATGCGGAGTGGTCAGTGGAGCTGAAGAAAAAGAGCGGAGGGTGTGATGTGTGGAGCTATGGCGACAGGTAGGCAGCAATGACGGCACAATGCGAAAGTGGGCAGGAGGCCATTGAAGGCAGGCAGGCAGTAATGTGTGAAAGCAGGTATGTGTCTTGAGTGCTGCTTAATTCATCTGTCCCCTTGGGTTTACCCAATCAGCTAAGCCCCAATCTGCCTTCACTCACACCATAAGGAAGAAGATAATAAGGAAACCGAGAGACACAAAGAGAGAAAAAGATGCAACACACATGACTTTCCTCCATTACAACCCTGAAATTAGGAAAATTTAACCACTATTTGTTGATATTCTGCCATTTCATATAGCAGGGCATTTGAGAGCTCATACAACACAAGCAAAGATCAAGTTAAAAAAACAACTCAAGAGTAGGTACCACGGTCCGGGAGGATATAGGTGATATCAGGCAGTGCAGAAGGAAAGGACAAATAGTATTTTTTTCAATGTATTCCTGTATTATTTCATCCATGTAGATTTTGTGTGAAGACATTATGTATAGAGCTGGATCTTTAGTCTCTTTTAACGATTGAAAGGCATGGAGTTCGGACATTTGTTCCAGGGAACCACTTCTATTTGATGGATTAACCTGAAATTTACACTCATGGTCCCATTAATGGTCATATGTTCTTACATCATCTGGTAATTCTTCTGATACTTTGGTTCATGACCAAATCCCTGCAAAATCAATGACAAACAAATGTTAGCCTGCTAATGAGTGCTGGTTAGTGCATTGGGCTCATTACTCAAAAAAAGGCATGCATAGTCATTGACGATACAAAATAAACAGTGTTGACACTGGTTTCCAAGCCTCAAGTTCACCAATTTTACCTATGATTCTTTAGCTTTAGGTTGTTGCTTCCTTGGATCTTAGCAACCAGCACGTGCAGAACATTTCAGGAGCTAGAACGGTGTTATCAGCTTATGTTAGCACAAGCTAGCATTTGGTCTTCAAAATGAGCAGCCAACTTGTTAAGAGTGTCTCAAAGTTAAACTGAAGGCAAAACCAGGCATTTTAAGTGACCAAATTGTTGCACTTGATGAAGTAAAATTGCACTGTGAAAGGGTCAGAGTTTTATTCTGATGCTTCTCAATTCAATATGGTATCTCGCATGTATTTATCTTGATTTTTTTTCACAGCCATAAAAAAATGACCTTACAAACCACTACTGTAAGACAGATTAGTCCCCTGAGCTGTTGAGTATCACTGCCGCAGTGTCTCTTGTTTACCTTTGGACTGGTTAGCTGTTTCTACTTTGTATGTCAGTGTGTGTGTGCGATGCTAAGCTAACTATCCCCTTGCTGTAGCTTAATATGTAAGGGCCGCACACAACTTGAGAACAGTATTGATTTTCTCATCTGACTTTGAGTGAGGTCACAAATATTTCTCAAATGCCGATCTATTTGTTTAAATCACTTTATTCTTATACAAACAGCATGTCCACTTGTAGTTACAGCTGTGCCCTTTTGATAAGCCTCAGCTGAAGTTTTAATCATGTCATATTGATACCGGACCGTGAGACCTGATGGATATTACATAAGGATAAATTCCAGTCTGAAAGGTCATTTCTCTACAACTACTACCTCCATTCAGATGCTGATGTGTGAGTTAGCGTGGGACTGTGTGTGTGTGTGTGTGTGTGAGTGTGTACGCACGCCGGCCAAAAAAGCTCACTGCATCCTAAATTAATCACGCCACTTTAACATCTATGTGTTCTCTGCTGAGCCAGCTCTAAAGTTGGAGTGAGTGTGTGTGAGAGAGAGCAAGAATGCTAAGCAGCTTCCCCAACTCTTCGCATCACAAGGAAAAACTCAGCAAAGTTAACAAAACACTCCTCTTCTTCTTTTATACACCACCTCTTCCCTCTGCCACCACCTGCCTCGCTCCCAACTTTTACCCATCAATCCTAAGTCCTCCTTCTCATACCCCGCCTCTCATTAATAACTCCCTCCTTCTCAATATTGTCCATCCTCCTTCAATCCTTTTTTTTTCCTCTTTACTCTCCTGCCCTCCACCCGCATCCTCCTCCCTTGTCCTCCCCCGCCGGTGCCCTCTGAGCACTGTTCTGTAACAGCTCAGCTGGTGACGGCGTGCCAGGAGACTGCTCCTTTTGTGCCCCGCTGGAAATCTTGAGAGTGTGTGCGTGAGAGAAAGAGAGAGTGTGTGTATATGTGTGTGAATGAAGGGGGTGGGGGGGTCAGAAAGATTGACATGGGCATCCATCAACGGGCGAGCGTGCGGCGTGCCTATCGCTGTCACAGAGATTTCAGTCGAGCTTGTCCACATCAATTATCTGTGGTAGATAACTGGGACATAACTCTACACACACACACCTACTGCTACCCCCCAAATACTGCAGCGTCCCTTAACATTTTATTGATGCCAGCCCTTCTCTCACCAACACACACACACAAAAGCTCAACAACCCCGAACTCATCTCTTTCAGCGGCCGCTATAATAAAGACACAAAAGAGCGCGGCATGTTTTGAAGGCCAGTAGAGCATGACACTGAAGAGAAGGAGAAGAAGCCTTGTTAAAAGCTCCAGCAACTCTGTCTTCTTCTGTGTCTCCCGCTAATGGATGGATACATTTAGAAATATAGTCAAAAGAGAAGAGACGAGAGGGGAAGAAAAAAAAAATACTTCAGCCTGAGGAAACTTCCTCTTTTTCAGCTGAGGATTGTAAAGAGCTTTCCTTAATACTCCTGAAAAGGAGTTTAAAAAGAACAACCTGCTCAATGTGTTTTAATCCAGGGCAAAAAATATACACTTCTCTCTCAATTCTGTTGTCATATAAGAACAATACCTGCATGGAGTTAAAGACCACATGGCAAAATGGCGGTGTGATGGTCAGCCATAAAATATGATGAAAATGACAGAGGAAAGAAAGGACCTGTGGGGGATGATATCATCATAATGATATTCATCCTAATGCACCATCTGGAGTAATGGCTTTTGGATGGTCCTCTGACCAAGCCCGGAGCTACAGTGATTTAATGATTTATTGACAATGGCATGCCTGATGGCTGTACGACTAAATAAAAGCTTATAATCACGCCATTCTGGAATCATTATTCTATGTATATGTAATGCCAGCGGTCTGGGCAGCAAACGTGGCACGGAAGCTCTATATATTACATATGATGGTCATGCATGATCATCTCCAATTACTCTTTATTCTCATGATCAGCTCTTAAACTTCTTTACTTGAACAATGTAGAAAAGCTCGACAACTGATAGGCAATCCTTTTAGCAACTTAGGTGGGTAACGAGTACAGAATAGATTGGCTTTAACCAAGATGGGAGCGTGATATTAAATCAATGCAAACTACAAAGATGCACTCAGCAGAGTGCAGATCTCTGCCAGCTGCTCGGCACAGCACAGCTCTGATTGATCTAAACTGTTTAGAAAGTAAACATTTGAAAAGTTGTTTGCTTGATGTTTTGCAGACAGTCCTAACAAAGCAGTCATCCAGATGCAGATTTGTGAGAAATTGGTGAAATTCACTCAGCGCTGTGCACACAGATGATATTTTTTATTCCAGTCATGATAGTGTTAGTTGTCCAATGTATCTAGGACATTCACACCAGGTGCAAAGCAACAATAGTTTGTCCAATTTAAGCCCGAATTGATGACAACAGGTTCACTGGTTACACTGGTGCCTCTTGTTCGAGTTACAATTATTCATTTATTCAGGATAATAAACTGCTTATATTGACTTGCAGCTGACATTGAGACGGAGACAGGGTACACCCTGGATAGGTGGCCAGACGATCACAGGGCTGACACATGGAGACAGGCAGCCATTCAGCCTCTCATTCACACCTACTGGCAATTTTCGAGTGACCAATTAAACCTGAGCTGCATGTCTTTGGACTGTGGGAGGAAGCTCGAGGACACAGAGAGAAACCACACTGACACGAGGAGAACATGCAAATTCCACGCAGAACAGCCCGGAGAGAACATGTGACCCTCCTGCTGCGACGCCTCACTGCTAACAATCACCAGCCCTACACATGATTAATGTAAATATACACAAATTGGATCCCGAGGACAAACTTGTCAGCACCAAAATTAAAAGCAAGAGGTTCTGTGGTGCACATCCACTGCCTCGGTGAAAATGTGGCCTGAAACAGACCAAGGACAGGCTTGTTTTTAGCTCAACTGATTCCCCTAAAAACCTCTTAAATGTTTAGCATGAAGCCACATAGGGTACTGGTCAGGCAAGTGGAAGGGGTGGTGGATGGGTCAACCCACTCTATTAAGAAGACTTGGACTTGTGTCTTGTTGATAAAAGTTTCATTTCATCTGAAATTTTGTAGTAGCTAAACATTTCCGCAATAGCACCATGTGTGACAATTAACGTCCACGGTGCAAAAGATTTCTTAGTAATCATACAAACTCCATCATCAGGATATGTTGAACTGGAGCAGTTCTTAGTCACATCAGCTGTTGAAGCAGTTGGTGTTGCTCCTACCAGCCAGGAAGTAAGGAGCCACAATTGAATGATGACATACAGCAGGGGTTTCCAAACTATGGCCCGGGGGTCAACTGCGGCCCACCATCAATTTTTATTTGGCCCGTGTCAAATTCTAAAAATATAATGGTTTATGGCCCACACATAGTATTTGTGCTGAACTGTTTCTGTTTCAGTATGGCCAGTTAAAGTTTCTGTGTTTCTGGAATGGCCTTTGCTGTTGAATCATCTCATTAATTATATGCATGTATTTATAATATCCAAGTTATTTTAGGTTCTTTACCTCAGCAGGATAACAGAAAAATGGTGGCCTCATTTTATATGAAACTTGGGTTGTAATATGGTCAAGGAATAATAGTAATTGCTCTGAAATGTATCTGTATCTGTAATGTTGTTAGATCCAGGAGAGCATAGCCTTGGTGGTGGTCTGACTTCTTAAAGTGCTCTTCTTCTGCAGTGTATTGTAGTAATACTGTTATATTCTTCTTCTTTTTTTTTCATTTTAATCAAATGAGCTGAATGAACAGTAAAGTTCAATGTTTTGGCCAACTTGAGGAACCTTTTTGTAAAAACTAAAATGAAAATCCACGAATGGAGAGCTGTGATGTGGGCTTTTTTTTCTTCAATCATGTTCAATTATCAAACATAATTTACCTGCATTTGGTTGATTGCAATAATGTTCGTGCATTAGAAGTAAGGCAGTATATCTCACATCAATGAGTGGCCCGGTCCTCCATAAACTTTTCTGTATGTGGCAGTCAGGAAAACGTTTGGACACCCCTGATGTTAAGCAGTCAATATAATACTATGTTTTTTTGTTTGTTTTTTTCAGTAGATATGAATCACGGCAACCATTAGAGATCCTGGAGCAGACAGTCATAAATGTGCCCAAAAGTATAGGACTGATTGGTCCAGTGTTATGAGGGATTAGCTGTAGACAGATGGACAGATAGGCACACACACAAGTGACCAAACGTATGATCCCCTCCAGGCTTACGCGTGGCGGAGATAATAAAAGACTGAAATGACCAAGTTCCAGGAAACAGCCATCCAGCACAATGCAGTATTGACCCTCTTAGATCAGTGCTAGAAAACTCCTTGAGCTGCACACAGCAGCCCAGACTTTGGAGAAATGGGCTTATGAAGATAAAGTAGAGGGTTTGACTGGTCGGAAAAATCACTGAGCACATTCTCCTCTCTCTCTGCAGCCACCACACAGATACCCCTGAACAAGGCATCTGTGCTGGGAACTGCTCCAGTGGAGATGCTCAATGCCCACAGGGGCTGTAGCAGCTCCCAGGTATGCTACTCAATGAGGATATTCAGGGCATTGCTGTAAAAGAGCAGATGTGTTTCATCAACCCATTGCACATTAATAAAGGTTTTTTAAAAAGGTCGAATTTTGAGCATTTTCCACACTGTTTGAAAAAAAAAAAACCTCGAAAACAAGGCTGTCCATTGTGTGCATGATCCAAACCAAAATATGTCACATCTGTGGAAAAGGTAAACGCGGCATGTTTCAATTTATTCCCAATGAAATGTTCCAGCGTGATTGTTATGGTTTCAGCGACAGCCTGCACGCACGTCTCCTGCCTGCCATAAGACACTCAGGCACAAAGACACACGCCACAGCCATGCAAACAGGATTTTTACACTCCCAGACAAAATGAGATTATTTTTTGCCATTGAGATTATTCCAGGCAAGCATTCATGTTGTGTCTCAGCCCCGCTAAAGCGCATATTGCACTTCTGTACATCCAAGGGGAAAAAAAAAATCCTAATATAATAAGAACGGGGGACGATTGCCCTGTTTTCACCTACAGGGCTGAGCGGGCTCGGCCAGGGCTCGCTCATTATTCACATCATTCATTCTCAACATGTTTTTATGCGAGGAGAAATGAATCGTCTGCTGGGCTGTAGTTTAAAATAAACAAGCGGAGCCTTCAATCCACTTTTAAGTCGGGGATGGTAAGCCATTGCAATGGCCACTTTAGCCTGTGGTTGATAAGTGGTTATTGTGGGCAGGGGATGATACAGTGATGTTGAATGACTGGCTGCAGACAACATCCCATTCTCCCGGCCCCGTCATAAACACAACACTTGATCTTCCTAACGTCCCTCCTGGTGAATATGAGCAAATTAACCACCAACTGTGCTTTGCTCTTAGTTTGTGCGCCGTTTTTATTGTCTTTAATGCACAGATTACATCTCAGACAACCCTCAATTTAACCCTTGAGATGCATCACACAAACGCATTGTAAATCCTTTTTAATTTGGATGTCATAAAAATTAAAGTGTCACTTGTCAGCTTTGTTGCATTTTTTTTTTTTTTTAGATTTTAAAATCTTTGATCTAAAGTTTCTATGGGCTGCACTAATTAAAAGATCAACATCTAACAGGTATGCCTGGTGGAGACAGCAGCGCAGACACTGTAGTAGTTAATTTCCCATACTACTCCTGTGTGGCTTCAAATTGCAGCAATTGGATTTTAATCTGTGTACCACTGATTAGTCATTTGGCTCCCCAGCCGCTGTGTAATTTGTTCCACAACAGAGAGCGGAACAGGCACGTGCACACACACACATACAGTACACACAGTTAACAGACACACACACACACACAAAATTAAGCAAGCATGCAAAGAAACACACACACCGACACAGATGCTGGGAAAGTTGGACACATGAGAGAGACAGGGAGAGACAGGAAGAGGGAAACAATAAAGCACAGCAAGAAAAGACTCGAGAGAGCAAAGCAAAGAAGAGCAAGAGCGGTCGTTTTAAAGAGATTCAAAAGTATCTCAGCTCCCTCTCATGGTGACTCCCTGCATGGCAAACACTTAAAAAGCCAGATTGATTGTCTACACTGAGTGAGTGTACAGATGTCCAGAGGGGATGGACAAGGTCGTTCACTGGAGTCAATCCGTTTGGACTGTCACAGCAAAGTGGCTGGGACTCCTCCAGCCATAGGTCAAGAGCCTAGCAGGCAGCCACAATGAAGAAGAAAAGAGTCATTTCACCTGACAGGCAAGGGCGTGAGGGTAGAAGCCGTGTGTACGTGTGTGATTGAGTGTAAGTGAACGCAGCTTATGACCATTTATTCCCCTTAGTGGACAAGCTGTCTGTGTAGTTGGCAGTTCGAGCTAAAACAGCTTAAATGTATTCTTCAAAGCAGTGGTTACTTATCTTTTCTTTGAGATGTATCACCACACCTTTATTTTATTAAGTCAAGTACAATCAATCATCAGCGCCACCTATCAGGTTCCAGATTTATTTAAATGTGTCATAAACTGTGTAATAACACAGTACAGTAACTGCAGTATTGTTTTATTCCACTATACTATGAAGTTTAGATCATTTTTTCAAGCATGCATTGCCTGCTACTAGCAGAAGCTAGACATTTAGCCATTACGTTTGGCTAACTATTTTAACTGCATATTCATTACAATAACTTATTAATGTATCCAATTATTCATGTTAGCTTACTAAGTGAATTTGGATTTTACTGCTTTGACAATTTTTAAAAGTTTATTATTAATTTTTAGCATTTTCTACTGCATATTTATAACTCTTTCAGCTAGTTAGTTAGCTCAATATTTGACCTGTACCTGTCAATATGGTAGCTACTTTTCAAGCAGTTACAAGTTACCCTTTTTTTTTTTTTTTTTAAATCTATTTCAACTGCATATTGATACCATGTAGAAATTCAGCCTTTTTAGTTATCTAGTTATTTGAACGGTTTATTTGTTATTTCAGCTACTCCAGAAGTTTTGTAAGCCAATATGAACTAGACAGGCAACTATTTTAGTACATTTATCGATTAGTTTTGCTAGCTACCGTAATTGTAAATATTAGCTATATTTAGAACATTTTCACATTATTTTCACTTCTCTATTTCAACTTAATATTCACAGCTATCCATTTCTTTAGTTAGTTTACTATATCAACTTCATATGCCTTATTTATAGACATTGTTAGTGGTTACACATTAACTTAGCTAACTCGTCATGCACTGTCGATTTCAACACACCTGCGATCAGTTAACAGCTGATTCAACTGCTGTCAACATTTAAGACGTTTTCTATTGGTTTTCTAGTTTTATTTTTGTAAAGGGGGGTTAATACATGATTAATAAACTAAAACTTACTTACAGACTTACTTTATTGAGGAAATATCTAACTTAAACTGAAACATACATACACACACACAAAGAAACACAGTCACTCACTCTCTCTCTCTCTCTCTCTCACACACACACACACACACACACACACACACACACACACACACACACACACACACA
>JAOWBC010000383.1:1089256-1101514 GCA_028566105.1 Hypoplectrus providencianus | reverse complement strand
TAGGGTTAGGGTTAGGGTTTTCTAGGCTAGGGGTCTAATCAAGAGAATTCCTGAAGTCGGTGGTCGGAAACACCGTAAATATGGTAAAGTTAATTATGCAGTTATTCTGTCCCACCTGAATGATGCATGTTAGGATATATAAAAAATAGTAATAAACTGTTTGTTAGCTCTCTTTTTTAAGAAGTGTAGATAGAAAGATAATTTACTTCATTACATTAGCATGCAACTTCTGTGTGACTGTACTAATAACAAGACCAAAAACTAAGGCCTTGTTTGGTACAATATCATGCACAAGTTTTATAATATTCCCTATGCTGTATGTTATATTCATATGAGCATGATTCAAGTCGATTAGGGATAGTTTTGCCACATAAATATTACTTCAAAGTAGTCACCACGTTGTCCATAATTGTAGATGAAAATCTTACTGACACAACTCTGTCATAAATAATATTCAAGGACAAGTCAAAGTATTATTTGTTACGTTGAGTTATGTTGTTTTAATTTTATTCAACAAAATTCCAAGTTGCATTATGCCTAACCTTAACTTGCTAACTTACTTAGATGAGTCGAATACCCATGCAGCCATAGTAGGTTACATTATGTTCCAAATTAACCTGGTTTCCAAAACGGTCATACCAAAGAGTGTTGAACGCTGATGGAAGAATGTAAAGTATAAAGTGGCGTATGCTTTAGATTGGTGGCTGGGATTAGCAAATTGTCGTAGCAAGAGGCCTGGACTCCTTGGAATTACAGACACTTAAGGGAGTATAGCAGTTTTGATGCTGTAACCATATAAAATGTACAATTACTATATATACATTTAGAGACTTCTGTGGTTTTGAACATTGTTGAAAATATTCTGTAAAATGTAAGTACACAACACAACAAAATATACATAGCACAAGTCTAGGTGATTTTTGGCATCTTAATGCAGAAATGGTATGCTTATATTCTCAAATACATTCATAATGTGTTTTATCTTCCCTGCTTCAGTTTCTTAATTAAGAGCTGACATGCATACAATACATTTTGCCTGCTAAACATCAGCATATTAACCTTGTCATTGTGAGCATATTATCATGCTGACATTAGCTTTTAGCTCAAAGCAAAGCTCAGTGCGTCAGTACAGCCTCTGTCAACCGTTAGCATGTTTGTTGACTCTGCAGAATATGCATAATGCTGATTAAAAGATTTGGCATTTACAATACATTTACCACAATGTAGGCTAGTTGTGCCTGTCGGAAAGAAAGAACAACTTGTCCAGAGTTTGATTTCAGCATCAGAAGTGGCTGATAACATCAGAGGCCAAGATAAATAGTGCAAAGTCAGAGAAAGTGGCTTTGTACATAAACTGTACTTGTAGAGAAAGGAATAAGAAAGAGGAAAGGGTGGGGTGGAGGAAGAGTGCTGAAGAATAGACCTTTCTTATAAGTTAGAATGTGTCTAGTGAACAATGTGACACGCTGACCTTTTCATTTCCAACCAGGAACAGCTGAACATTGATGATGTCAGAAAAGCACTAGGTGGAAGAATTCTTTAAAGGATTTGAGAAAACTGTGTCATCTTTAGATTCATTCACAGTCATGGTCAATGCTCAAGACAGTGAAGATGAAGTCACGGTTTCAGGGTCATCCCTAGCACATAATTACACCTTTACTCAATTACATTACTTTGTGAAATTCTTTGGTTTAAGAATTAATATTATTAAAAGAGAGGTTAAGGTGAATCACTAAACATCTGAAGATTTAAAGCTCTTAATATTCACAGAGGAGGTGCAACATGGGGCACATCTTGGTAAATTAATTGCAATTCGCACTCTCTGACAATACATTCCACCTGATTAATTAGACACCACAATGCAGCTTATTAAAGCATGGCAACTCCTGAAGAAATATGATTATTTCAGTATTCCAACACTATTCAGTATCCACATTCCTCTCCTCTGAGGTATAAGTTAAACTTGTAGGACAGACAAACAAGACCACTTTAACATTAAACACTATGAAGCCAGAGAGAAAATATTAATGTTGATTGACAATCAAATTGGTGGATGACAATGCCAACATGTTGGTGATAAGCATGTATAATGTTTACCTGTCCATGAGTTTGGCATGTTTTGACACTAACAAAATGTTAAACAGTAACTCAAATTGCCACTTGCCTTATTACAAAAACATCCTGGATGAGTCCCTATATATGCCATGTCCTCCTATGTATCCTCTCTAAATATTAACCAACAAAATATAGCTTCCATAACCAATTCAGCTTTCTGATAATGAATGGCCCGCTGCCCTTGTCTGCTTGGGCCTCAAATCCATTTAACCATCACTCCCTTCATTACTGGATAAGCACTGGTGTGCTCAACCAAAAATACTAACCTTTCTAGTCATAACAGCACCAAACAGGAAGTACCAGTACCGGTAATGTCATTAGTTTCAAAGGTATTTGGTCAAAAACAGTGAGGGCCAGGCTGTCTGGATATCTGTCTGAATGTGAGAGTGATACACAGACATGTCTGCCAAAGCAAATAAAATATGAGCTTGGCAGATTTGACAGGTTTTCAGGCTCAGCACTAGATGAAATATCAGGTGAATCTCCAGAGTGATTAAAATTCATCCTGAAGGGGACATGGAGGTCTATAACCAATTTCACTGATAATCCATCCAATATTGTTTTGAGACATTTCTCTTAAAATGAAAAATGTCACTGTCTAAGTAATACCAAAGTAAAAGTCAGACGAGATTATCACAAAAGTAAGCAGACTTCACCAACTGGGGGCTTTGTATGTCACTGAAACCCAGAAAAATACATAGAATTGTGTATAACAGCTACTTTCTGTATGATTTAATATTGTTCAAAGATGTGTAGCATTACACATGAGTTTTGCGCACACTCTACACGTTGCTTTACTGGGTGGGAAAGTAATAGAAGGAAACGTTTGTGTGTAGGAGAGAAAATATCTGCTTTCTGTCAGTCGCACTTGTAGAGCATTTGTCGTCTTTGTTCACATAAATCGACACAGAAAAGAAGAGGAGAAACACCATCTGGTCGTCTCGTATCACACCTGTGAAATCAGATGTGCCACCACACCAACACATTGTGTTAATCCTTGTTTCGCAAGACTTCACAGGTTGCACGTACCCCTTTCAAACACAGACAGCAAATATTTCTTCATCTGTTGCTTTCTTTATCTCTTCCCCTTTTCTGCAGGTGAATCTGGCTATTATGCAGAAGCAGCTTTCGGAGATGGCCATCGGGCACCCACGCCAGTCCAGCTCCAGCTCACGTCAAAACGGATTCTCTGGAGGGGTGGGCGCCCTCGGCATCATGAACAACCGCCTGGCAGAGACTAGCGTGGACAGATAGGGGGGACAGTGTGAATCCTTTTCAAAGGATACAAAAGACTGAGAGGATGAGGCGAGTAAGGACAAATTGACACTGAGGACTGCCTTCAAGACGAGATTTGGCTGAAGATTTGAAACTGAATTCATGACTATGTAATTCATCTTTTCCATTGACAAGTAACCTGACCCCCAGCAGCTAACATTTTTTTGTCAAGAACATGGTTGAACATGAATGATGCATGCTAGTTTGCTGGAGCCTCACATCTGGACCAGGCTCAGAGTGCAGGAATGTTCTCCTTTGAGGAATTCAGTTTCCATGGTGATAATAAGCCTGCCTAGAGCCTTGTATCTAAGCCTTAAAAACATGATGCACTACATGCTACTTCAAACCTGACACTTCTACTCATTTAACATACTACACAAATTCAATACGGCTCTACCTACGTCCATACTGTGTCTGACATAAAAGTAGCTTTAATAAAATGAGTGTATCTCGGTTTTGTGTCTAACAGTAGTTATTAAATAAGACCTGGTGTCACATAGAAGCCTAATTATTATTATTTCATTGAGTGATTATCCTGAATGCAGAATGCATAATTACATATTTAGACTCTCAGTGGCACACATTATATGATTCAGACAAATGACTCACAGCTATTTTATTGACCATTCAGTTGCCTCCATCTCGGCATTGCTTTCACTGATTATCCCCTTGACAAATAGAAGACAAAACCCCAATGGGACCTCAATACAAAACATACAGACCTATCTCTAGCTGAATGGCTGGTGTTTGCAGCCTGAGATGAAGTCTGTTGTGTGAGACTGCTGTTTCCTTGTGGGTTTGTTGCACATTATCAACGCACAGATGATGATAGCAACCTACAGTCCTTGTAGGTAATTAGTATGGATGAAAAGTGCAGTGAAACAGCTTTCTCCAGGGTTGGGGTTAGGGTTAGGGTTCAGAGTAGGGTTGTCTGATTTCATCTGATGGGTGTTAAATTTATGTTTTCCCGAAGTAAATAAAATGCATGTAGACTGATTGGATTTAGTAAAACATGAAAGTAGCCAGACAGGACAGTAGGCCTAGTTAGTGTATGGAGATTTTTTTTAATTTTCTTTGTAAATGCATCTGAGAGTAGATTGAAGGGTGAGAGTCCCCCACATTCCACTTCTGATGTCACCAGCTGAGCTGCAGTATCTGAAATAAGTGTGTCTCATTTCCAGAGATAAACACCCAAGAGACAGTGTTCTTTGGTGTTGTCTTGGTGAAATGATAACCCAGCAAACCTGCAAAGAAAGAACATGATGATATGGTTTGTTACTGTTTTTTGAGAACAATTTCCAGTGGCTGTATGAATACTATAGCAATGAGTCATCTAATGCAAAATCCTTTTCAGTTCACAGCACAAACTGAGAAGAAGGAGGTGAGATCCAGATGGCACATTAATAAAACATATGCAGAGTGAAGAATATATTTGTATGAAAAGAAAGAAACTGAATTTTTCTATGACTTTCTATGAAGCCTGTGTCTATAATGCATTTAAAGCATGATTACAATGCATTATAACCTGCTTATATTACTGTAAGCTTATAGCAATAAGCACTTTTAAAAAAATCATGTTTTAAGATAAAAACTTAAAACTATATAAAACTATATAATCCCTGTTAAAATGCACTGGAATGGGATTCAGTGGTTATGATAATGGTCCACTATCTGTTAGACAGAAACAGTATTCAAAATACCATCAATTTAAACTGCAACGGAATACATTTATTCTTTGTATTTTGAAAATGTAATTGCATTATTGTATTCCAAAACAAACATCTATTTTAATGCAGTATATGTATTTTTTATAATGCATTACAGATATTGGCTTCATAAAGTGTTACCAAATTTGCCCCTGCCCCCCCTTTACAGAGTTTGGAAGATTGTGTTCTATTGTAGCATAACCAAAAATAAACAACCCAAACAAAGAGCAAAGAGCATAGAACTCTGGTCCTAAAATGTGAAACCAAAAAGTGCCTTAAAGTGGCATTCTTTAAATAGCCAGCAGTGGGCTACATGGCAGGCTCCAAAAGGAAGCCTGTTTGTATGAATAGCAACATGAAAGTACTTCTCACTTTATTTTAACTTTGATATATAAAAATAATCATTTTGGAGGATAAAGACACAATTGTTTCTTATTACAGCAGGATGCTCATTTGGTAAATTATGGTTCCATTCAGAAGCAAATAGACAATAAAGCAGACCAATAAAAGGCAACAAAAAAGAGTCAGTCCAAGGCAGTGTAGAGCCAACCATGCCTTCTATGGAGAGAGAGCACCACGCGTCATAGTATCTATGCCACAATTTATGATCACTGGCTAAAATGTTATTGACATGCCTGTTTCTAGCTATAACTACTAGATTAAAGTATATCATATAATTATTTTTGCACTCTTTGTACAAGGAAGGACAAGTTTGTTGCTAGCAGGCAATTGTTAGCGATGTGTTAGCAAGCTAAGGCACTTTATACTGCACAGCATTGACAAATATCCACATTTCATTCTACAACACCAACTACAAAGTGACAAATGCTTTACCTTTAGTACAGATATATAGTTTACTTAAAACTGACATTGGACATTTGACAGTGAAAAGTTCACTGCATATAAATTAACAATAAATGTCCTGAGTTTCAGGATCAGACAAACCGATTATGTCTCAAGTCTGTATATGTCTGTATCTATTTTTTTCCTGTTAAAGGTTTGGTTTGTCAGGGTTTGAAAATGCAGTTATGAGTTATTTACACAGTTGGTAGTGCATTTCACCAAACAGCAGCTTAAAGAAATTTTTCTGTTAGCTTGAAATGCCAAGGAGGCTCTTCTTTATTCAATATAAAGTCATTGGAAGGCGTTGGATTGTTTTCCCCTCTGGTGGGGGTGGGGTTTAAGTGTGCTCTTTCTGTATTGTAGAATAAAAAGATTATGCTGGCAACCCTAAAATCCTAGAAACTACTTCCTTTTCGATATTGACGCTGGATGCAATCAGAGTTTAGGGAACCCCTCCTTTAGGGAACCTCTCATTACTCTGCAGCCATGTATGAAGCTTCAGTCTCAGCCTTTAAACACAACATCATTCTTTAAGCAATTATGTGAAATTTTATACAAGACATTTGCTTTTAAAATTTGTCTTGCTGGAAACATCAAAAAGTTAAACAAGTAATTCAGCTTACATAAGCTTAATTAGCAAGGTAGCATAACAAATCCTTGAATACAGAAATCCAATATCTTGTACAGAATAATACATTACAAAAAGCTCTTGAATCTAGCAGCCTCCACTCTTTGCTATGGAGACAATCTCATCCTGAGACAGAGTTATTGAAAAAACTCATACCAATACTCATGCGTGCTTTCACACAACAAACATTCACTCAAGCACACACACAAAATAGCCTAATAAGGAACCAGAATATCAGAGAAGCTGTGCCTACACAGATAATAATATCTTTGAACAAATGCCTGTGTGGTTCTGTCTGTTTGTGTGTGTGTTTTACTCAAATGCATATGTGTGTGTGCCACAGTCGATACTTGGGCAGATGCAGACATACAAAGACTCTTTGTTAAAGCTGTTTTCTGAGTCACTGCAACACTGAGAGAATTACTGCCACTGCTGTCGTACCCACTGCGTTGAAACAAACTCTAATGGAACAGTCGAGTGGGATTTGACAATGTGGTTTTATTCTGCTGTGCTGCAGAGGTGGTCTCAGTGTTACACCACCATTCATGTTTCAGCAGGGAAAAAACAAACTTCATAGGTGGATATTTTAATATTCTGTCCACAAAAGGTGTGAAAATGCTATGTACCTGAGTAATAACAGATATGTGACCACACTGTGAGGACTACTGAGAATAAAGGAAAGGGGATATATTTTCAATAATATGACTATGACATTTTTGGTGGGAAACAGTTAATTCTAAATAACGCATAATATATAATATGCAATATCGTACAATTTAAGCCCATTTCACTTAAGGTTGCTGATGGTCAAGCAACTGTTTTTCCCATATAGACGTGTGACCAAAGAAAGAAAGTGCACTAAAAGTGACAGCCGAAAAGAATGAGCAAATTACCTTATGACTTAATTCGGATGGGTGGAATGCATTGTCAATGTTGTGTACATAATTATTAATAGTTCATGTGCATGAGTGTGACAAGTGAGGGTAAATAGCAAAGCTAATTAAATTAGTGTCTGAGGGCAGGATGTGAAATCAAGGTGGCATGTGTTGCTAAATATTCCCAGATCTGCACATTGAAGGGGACACTTGTTTAGAAGATAAATTGAGAGAATTTTTCTGCAGCTTTAGTCTCTTCAATGTTGAGCTCTAAGGTCAAAATCTTGTGCAGTTGTCAGGATGCTGTCATTAAAATCACAATTGAAAGTCTGTTTGGTTTGGTTTGGTCTTTCAACTTACCTACGTGGGTGGTCAGCCCTTTGAATATAGTGAGCCTTCATTTGCAAGCAAATCAGCCAAATCAGCTATATAAATATATACACTCATCTAGATTGCATCTTACACCCGGTTATGTGTTTGACCTTCTCAGGGGCATCTTTGCAAATCATGCATCTTGGGTCTGAGTCCCTGGCCTCTATCCCATAGCTGCTTAGGGGCCTGTTCTTGTGCCCACATGATTATTGCCTCTGTGTTGTCTGTCAGTACAGCACTCTACAGCAATTGGAAGGTTTTGTAGATGTCAGTCTCTTCCTCTGTCTAACAGTGGTACATGCCTTGGGGCCTTTCCCTCAATGTTGTCTGATCCTCTTCCTCTTCACCCTCATCAGGTTTCAGCTGCCTGAAGCATTCACTTAGTATTCCATCTGTTGGGGCCATCTTCTTGATGTAGTCTTGGATTTTCAATGTTTTATCCTGGACTTTAGCCCTACTGCCTGATGCTCACAAGTCCTCTGCCACACTCTTTCCACTTAGTGTACAACCTTTGGATGCTCGATTCAGGGTGAAACCCCCCTTGCATGGTGTAGAGCTTTCTTGTCTTGATATCAGTAGCTTATATCTCCTCCTTTGGCCAGCTTTGATCCCAGCAAGATATTCCACCATTCAATTGGCTTTTCAGGACTTTTCCAGAGGTGCCTTACTCTCTGGAAGTCTTTGGCTTCTTTACGCGCACCCACTCACCCACACACACACGCACACTCGCACACACACGCACACACACACACACACACACACACACACACACACACACACACACACACAAATATATGTACAAAGTATTTGTACTGCGCAAAGGAGGGGGGTTAGGGTTAGGATTAGGGTTAGGGAAAACAACCTGTTTTCCTTTCTCCTTTGTATCTCATCCGTATCTAACAAAGAAAAAATACAGAAATGGGTTTCAGAACAAAATTAATTACTCCTGGATTTAAAACTTTTAATAACATTGCCTAATGTACTAATTTGACGGTTACGGTACAATAGTGCACTATTATGATAAACGCATTATGAAATGTGATTCTTTTTTTTGCCTTGTTATGCTTTTGGTCGCTTAGAGCTGCCGTACTGTCTGACGTCACATCAGAGCGACTAGCAACAATGGTAAGTGAGCAAGCAGTTTTCTTTGCGGCTGCTATATTTATTTTCTTTAAACGTTTAATTCGCCAAGAAGTCACTACTCACGCTATTCGAAATGTTAACATCCGTGTTGTCATGTAGTTTCAGGCGGATTTGTGTGTTATATGTAAACTAACAATATAATTAAAAGAAGTTAAGAGCCGATTAGCTGAAAGCTAGCGGCTTTAGCTTTTCTCTTCGTCGGCAGCAGTCGTTATCCTAGCTCTTTTTAGCACAGTCATTCATATTGTCGATGTGTCTCTTCGCTTATTTTCAGAAAATATGTAATGTGTTGTTGAGGATTACATTGTTAAAACTCTCCAGTAATCGGAAGCAAACTTGTTGATGTCGCTATCCTGACACTGAACGGCGACTTAAGCTAACTGTATCTTAGTGTAAACAGCTAAGCTAATGAGATAATTAGCAATGTAGAAATATTTCTGTAACGGTCAGAATGCACGAGTGGATGCCTTTCTTCTCGTCTTATTAACATATTTTTGATGTACTTCTAGGGTCAAAGCCAAAGTGGAGGCCACGGTCCGGGGGGAGGCAAGAAAGATGACAAGGTGAGAATGACACAGCTTCTGCTAGCTAGTGTCTGAAGTTGTTGTATTGGTAACAAAATAATTTTATTAGATGTGCCATTTATTATTGCAATTCAATGTCAATATTGATGATTAGTATGGTAATCAATGATAATTAGAACTACAATACGTGATACGATTGCTACAATCTCGATAGTGGTTTGTTAGCTCCCTCTCTATGCTTGCTGCTGTTTGACAAGTTAGTCTGTTTGACAACACTGATCTACGCAGTGCAGTATTGAAAACGTTAAGGGAAGATAACTTGATGTTAAGATTGTAATAAAATCTTTGTCTACCTTCACTGAAATCTATCATCCCACTTGTCCCAATTGAAGGATAAGAAAAAGAAGTATGAGCCTCCAATTCCAACCAGAGTTGGAAAGAGAAAGAAGAAGACCAAGGGACCAGATGCTGCCAGTAAACTACCATTAGGTATGGAATCAAAATTGATTTGTGACAACATATTTTCATCCATCTGGTAATCTTAATTTTTGTGGTTGTTTGATTATAAAAACTGTATAATTCTTAGTTCCCATCTAGCTCTATATAAGCTCTCTGGATTCAACTGTAAATACCTTCTAGGATTTTGGATATCACACTTCTTACTTGGCATTATTTTGTAAAGAGAAAACACTAAGCCACAAGTCTGATGTAAATAAGGAGGGAGATATTGTATCGTACATTTTAAATATGCTGGCCTGTGTTTGTGTTTCAGTAACCCCTCACACTCAATGTCGTCTGAAGCTGCTGAAGCAGGAGCGGATCAAAGACTACCTATTGATGGAGGAAGAGTTTATTAGAAACCAGGAGCAGATGAAACCTCTGGAAGAGAAACAGGAGGTCAACCCTTGTTACACATGTCTTGCCTGCCTTTGTGCTACACTTAAAAAAAAAAAACTTAAACAATGACATTCTGGTCCTATTACAGAACAGACTTGTCCAAATCCTTACTATTCACTGTTTTTTTATTACAATAATCCTAGTCTTAACTATTTAACAGGAGGAAAGGTCGAAGGTGGACGACCTGCGAGGGACCCCCATGTCTGTGGGCACTTTGGAGGAAATCATCGATGACAACCATGCCATCGTTTCCACTTCAGTGGGATCAGAGCACTACGTCAGCATCCTGTCCTTTGTGGATAAAGATTTGCTCGAGCCTGGCTGCTCTGTGCTTCTCAACCATAAGGTAATATTCTGTGAGAAATCTTGTTTTCAAGATGCCTTTTTAAACTTAGTAAAAGTATTTTTTTAGTAAAAACCAAGTACTTACAACTAGTTTTCAGTTGTGTTTCTCTCTCAGCCATGCACTATTTACCAGCCTTGGGTCATCAATTACCCAGCATTTCCCAGAAACTCTGCCAACTGTTTTAATTGTAATACAGTTAACATATTTTCCTGCATGTTATGTGTCATATTTAGGTTCATGCTGTGATTGGTGTGCTGATGGATGACACTGATCCCTTGGTGACAGTGATGAAGGTGGAAAAGGCCCCACAAGAAACGTATGCTGACATTGGAGGACTAGACAGTCAGATCCAGGAGATCAAGGTACACTATGTAACACGTGCACATCATATGGGCTTGGGCTCTGAGTGGGCAGCTGTAAAGCAAGTTACATAGTCTTGCTTTAAGTTACATTGCACCCAAAATCTATGGATTTCAAAGGTAGCAATTAAAGGTTGATGGCTTTGTTCAGGTACAAAAACAGATATATTCCAGCCACTTCTGCAACATAAATAATGTTTCCACTCCCCATCTTTACAAGTAGTCTTTTCAATAAGATATTGACCACAATGTGGTAACTCTGTCAAGCATTTGCAGTAATCTGCTAACATTAATAAGTTGAGGTTGAACTGTTTATGCAAACGTACGTCAAAGTACCAGAAGAAACAAACAAATCACCATTACTGTTGTTTCATTTCCGCTCTTAAATACAAGCTTATTATCTACATCAACCATTTATGTGAGTTACTTTGTTGTTAAGCCAACTATCCGTGCTGCTGTTACAGCAGGCAGCAGCGGACACTGAATGACTTCAACTTGCCAACTGAGTAATAGCAGCATGCTCAATGTCAACCCCTTATTCGGACATGTGTTTTGCTTTGCTTAACAATGCAGTTTTCTGTTTGTTTTTTAGGAGTCAGTGGAGCTTCCTCTCACACACCCAGAGTATTACGAGGAGATGGGCATAAAGCCTCCTAAAGGTGTCATCCTGTATGGACCACCTGGCACAGGTGAGTACTTTTAATAAATATGCTAAACTGACTCAAAGACACTAGAAACATTTGCCATTGTTTGTGGAAAAAAATTGCATACTTTTTCTATCTACCTTTTCACCAAAAGCACATACATATTCAGTCTTTTAAATGAAATAAAGAGATGTAGGTGTGTTTAACCCAGAATGACCTCACAGGCCGATTCCATTTGGTTAGTCAGACCTTTTTTTAAAGCGTACCATGGCATGGAAGGTGAGAGATTGTTGTTCCCCTCCGCCAGCTACTCAGCTGTGCCACAGATATAAAGTGCTCTACAGCTAGTGTTAAACACTTTAGGTGAGACAATGCACCTTCAGCAGCCGTAAAATTGGTGTTATACCTCGGGTGGTTTTGTCATAGCAGTATAATCAGCCAAGGACCACTGCGAAGAGCATTTTATAAAGTCACTTTACAAATTAAAAAAATAAATCAGTCCTTCGCTAAACTTGACCTCATTGACAAAGG